>PVKC010006046.1:0-11371 GCA_004027635.1 Crocidura indochinensis | reverse complement strand
CAAGTGTGTCCCCCACCCCAAAAAGATATCTTGGTGAGAGTACAATATTTACATACATAAATATGCATATTTATATATCTGTCTTCTGCCTAAAGTCCAACAATCCAAGAGCAACGTTAATCTGAGCCAATCATGGTGATTAGTCTGAGCCAATCATGGTAAACTCATTTTACTTGGCCTTGATTGTTTTAATTGTGAGCAAAGACCCAGTGACTCATTTGTTCTGGTCACTGAAATGTGGCTCTTGATCTGGGAAAAGTTTATTCTTGTCCTTGAAAAGCAATCATTGGAAGAAAACAATGTCTTGTTTTGTTCTTTTTTTTTTTTCCCCCTTTGGGCCACACCTGCTGGCGCTCAGAGTTTACTCCTGTCTCTGTCCTCAGGAATCACACCTAGTGGGCTGGAGGGACCATATGGGATGATGAATCGAACCCAGATAGTCAACATGCAAGTGCCTTACTCTCTTGAACTATCTCTCTAGCCAAAATGTCTTTTTTATTTTGCTTAAAATCCTGGCACATATGGGTGTGTCTGGAATGGAGGCAGCCTGAAAGTATAGTTCCAGGAACTACTAGGCAAAGTCTGAAACTTGAGTTCTACCTGTGAAGCCAGCCCAGCCCTACCATGTAAAATAAAACCCTTTGCCAGGTAAGCCATATTAATGGTGTTTTCTATTTTTCTTTTTTCTTTTTTCTTTTTGGCTCACACCCGCATCTCTCAGGGGTTACTCCTAGCTCTATGCTCAGAAATCGCTCCTGACAGGCTCAGGGGACCATATGGGATGCTGGGATTCGAACCACCGTCCTTCTGCATGCAAGGCAAATGCCATACTTCCATGCTATCTCTCCGGTCCCATTAATGGTGTTTTCTGCTACAAACAGCCATAAGGATTGTAATAGGCTGTGTTTGGATAAAGGCATCTAAAGGTCTTAAACTGGAGAAATTTATGAGTCCTTGATGAAACTTGGGGAGGAAATTGAGATTGCTAAGGGAGAGTGAAAAGTGAAATCATCAGAAAATTGCTTGGGAGAGGATGTTGAGTTAGCAAAGAAAACTGGGAAAGTTGCCAGGGGGACCACCTGTAGCCAGAAAAAAATTTCCTGCTTGTCTTTCTTTTTATATTGATGGAGACTAATATAAAGGACATTACAACATTCCTAAGTGTATTCAACTTGACAAAAGAAAGTGGCTCAAGAGTGTTTTCAGCTAGGGAAGGAAGCTGGATTTCAGAAGCTACCCTGGGGATTAACATTAGTAGAGTTTGGCTGCCTGCCATTGAAGAAGGTCATTTTACCAGAAATTCAGAGGCAACCAAAAGTTTTACAAATAACTTGGTCAGAGAACATTTTGTTTCTCCGGTGTGTAAAATGTCAAGTTAGCCAAAGACTGAAAAGGTATCCCCAAAAGGTATCTCCATTTAAGAAAAAAAAATGTTGGAATAAAGAAGGCCAATAACAGCCTTCACAGAGTTATGCTGGAGAACAGAGATGAGAACAGAGGAGTGAGCCCAGCATAGGGTACATTCTGAAAGGAGGTAAAGTTGGGTTTTATTATTTTTTAAATAAAACTTTATTGTTTGACCAATTGGTTTTTGGGCCACACCTAGGGGTGCTCAGGGGTTACTCCTGGCTCTGCACTCAGAAATCGCTCCTGGCAGGCTGGGGGACCATATTGAATGCCAGGAATAGAACTGGTCCCTCCCATCAGTCACCTGCAAGGCAAAAGTGATTTGTAATTTGGGGATGTGCTTTGTGATTTGGGGATGTACTTTCTTATCCATGACTACAGCTTCAGTTTTCAGATTGTGTTTGTAAAATCTCTCTTGCACTATACTGCCCATTTGTCCAAATTGCTTGGCAGTAACTTAAATATCTAATCCTGTAGTTCTCACACTTATGGCACTGTACTCTCTCTGGCCCCTAGATTTTATTCTATTTGAATTGTCTTCCCTGGAAAACATTTACATCTTGAAGGGTTAGATGGTACAGGGGTAGTAAAATCACAGTAAGGGAGGGCCAGGGTGATAGCACAGTGAAGGGTGTTTGCCTTGCAGGCAGCCCACCTTGGACAGACCCGGGTTCAAATCCTGACATCCCATATGGTCCCTCCAGCCTGCCAGGATTGATTTCTAAGCACAGAGCCAGGAGTAACCCCTGAGCACTGCCGGGCATGCCCCCTCGCTCCCCCCCCCCCAATCAAAGTAAGGGTTTGTGAGATTAAAAAAGAAAATAAAAAAAAAAAGAAAATTAAAGGGGCAGGACAAGTGATAGCAGGCTCGGGGGGACTATATGGGATGCCAGGATTCGAAGCACAGTCCTTCTGCATGCAAGGCAAACGCCTTACCTCCATGCTATATCTCCGGCCCCCAGATGCTAAATTATTTTTAAAGAAAGCTTCTCTGGCAGCACTTCTGCAATGGAAGGCTCTTCTCAGCTTTATCCATCCATCCCTCCAGCTTGAACTATTCAAATGCAAATAGGCACTTCTCAATGTCACAGAAAGCCATTCTTCCAGGTTCTACCACCTACAGGTCTGAAAAGAAAAAATAAAGCAACCCGACAGTACAAATTTAAAAGGTTTCCTAAGTAAATCATCAAAGTTTATACATATACGAGCGAGGGGAATTATAATTTGGTGTTTTGTTTCTCTATCAAGCCGGCTTTCGTTTTTTCTTCTTGACAAGAATCTATTTTTAATGACACAAATATTAAATATTTCATTTTAAATCTATTTTAAGAATAGCTTTGATGGGGTCGGAGAGATGACTTGGAGGTAGGGCATTTACCTTGCATGCAGAAGGACGGTGGTTCGAATCCCGGCGCCCCATATGGTCCCCTGAGCTTGGCAGGAGCGATTTCTGAGCATAGAATCAGGAGAAGGAGCCCCTGAACGCTGCTGGGTGTGACCCCCCCCCCAAAAAAATACCTTTGATGTTGGAAGCTCATAGTTTCTCAAACCACTGCTAAATTCATACAAACTTGTAGCCAGTTTGCTTTGAATCTTGGGCTGTCAGGGCAGTACCCGAGAAGCCCTGGAACTGACGTGTCACATCTATGAGCTGGAAGAATGAATGAATGATCACACTCATCTGGACTCTATAGGGTCACCCCTTTAACCCCCAAACCAAGCTGCACCACAGCCCAAGTGGCTTCGCCCCGGCAAAGCAGAGAGGACCCTCAACCCAAAGCTTCAGCAAAAAGCTGCTAGGGCCAAGGGCAGGTCACTATGATGACTGGCGGACGCATGGCCCAATGACGTCCAGGTACTTGTTTGTTTCCACTCCCTCCAAACGCCCCCCGCCCCTCCACCACCGTGCCAGTGACAGACAGTTCACTGCTTGGTGGTGCTGTTACGTAAGGGGCGGGCCCAACGCGGCCCCACCCGAGACGGACAGATTTGATTGGCAGGACGGAACGCTCTCTCCCGCACGCCCCGGAAGAATGTCCTTGACGGACAGGTACGAGAGCCAATGAGTGCAAGGAGGCTGGGCGGAAGCGGCTTCAGCCTGGGGGCGTGGCCACGCGGAGGGGGCGGAGCATGCGCGGAGAGCAGGCAAGGCGGGGCGGGGCGGGGCGTGGTGGGGCGGGAGCGAGCAGGAGGGGCTGGAGCCGCGGCCAGAGATGCTGCGGGGCCGCGACGGTGCTGGGCAGCTCGGACGACTAACCTGAAGACACCGAGGTGAGGGGGTCCTGTCAGGCAGGGTGGGAGGATTTGGGGGGTTTTATTACGCGAGGACGCGTGGAGGCGTTCCGCTTAGGCCGCCGCCGGCGTTCCCGGGGCCCGGGTGTTTGTCCTCCCGACTCGGGCGACGGCGGCCGCGCTGGGACACGGGGGCGGGGCCGGGCACCTGTCCGCCTTCGCGAAGCACCTGCTGCGCCGGCCGGGTCCCGGGCGCCGGGGTCCGGAGCGAACTGGATCGAGCGGGTTTAAAGGAGGCGGCGGCGGGCCCGGTTGGCTCGCTCGCTGGGTGCGGAGTCCGTCTTGTCTATTTCGGCCCAGGTTCCTCCCCGTCCCCCCGCCCCCCAGTCCCGGGGTCGGAGCGTCCCCGAGTCCCCGCGGCCCTCCGCCTTCTTCCTTGCTCACTCCCGACGCGGCGATCGCACGGGGCCGGGCCGGGCCGGGCCTGACATCACCCCGAGACAGGTTTGTCCAGATTCTCTGCGTGCGTGGAGAGAGGGTTTTCCGCCCCGGGGTGCGGTGGCTGGTCCGGGACGTCCCTCCCGGCTGTCCTCCCTGGTCGAGCCCCTGCAATCGGGGCTTTGCAATAACAAAGATTCTTTGCATCTTTTTTTTTTTACTGGGTTCCTCAGCCACCGCCTCTTTAATAGGAGTTGAAGGCGGTTTCAGGGTGATGCGGGAGAAAGCAACGTTGCAGCAGCAGCACCCAGCTGGTTAGTTGCTTGCTTGCTTGCACGGGTCATTCGTGTCCTGCAGGTGCCAAGAGCTGGACTCAGGGGTTGGTGGTGGAAAGTGCGCTCTGAGTCCTCCAGGTTGATGCTAGGGAAGGGGAGAGCAGCAGCTCACAGTGCTCTCCTGCGTCATGAGGCTTGAACCAGGCAGGCTGTCTTAGAATCGACCGGGGATTTAGCAGGGGGCTACTAGGTGCTGATCTTGGTATAAACCCACCCTAGCCCTCAGCAGGTTTTTTTCTAGATGGCAGGCGGTGGATTCATTGTTTACCTTTGGTCCAAACTGGAACAATGCTCCCGTACAGGTTTGATGGCCCATTTTAACATCTGCATCCTTGGCACCTTTCAAGGAAGATTGGCAGAGCCCTGTTGCAATTTAATGAATGTAAGTCAACAGGTTAGTAGTGGAAGAACCAGGATCCTGTGGGTCCTCTGATTTAATTACTGGGTGGCATGATGTCTTGGAAAAGCAAAACAAGGTAATAGGTACCAACAGGGTACAGGACTCTACTCACCTCTGGGTATCGGGCAATTGAGAGAGGAAAAACAGATTGTGGCAGAACAGACCATTTGCTACAAGATTCTCTAGTTTCTTCTGTCCCGCTTTTGACCCTTTTTCCTTCAGCATTCTGATTAGTGTAACTAGGAATTCCGAGTAGGCAGCTAGGTTTTAAACATGACTGAGTTAGGGGAAATCAGTGGAGCAGAGAAGCTGCTGTTCTTATGGCAGCGCAGCTACTTTTTTTTTTTCCTTTAGTGATTTTTTTTTTCCTTTTGTGATTTGGGGGGATGCGCTTTCTTATCCATGACAAAAGCTTCAGTTTTCAGATTGTGTTTGTAAAATCTCTCTTGCACTCTGCTGCCCATTTGTCCAAATTGCTTGGCAGTAACTTAAATATCTAATCCTGTAGCTCTCACACTTAAAAGCAATTGAAAAGGGGTGTTTCTTGGGGTTGAATCTGACAGAACCTACTTTCCCCCCTTGACTTTACTTTCTCTCTTTATTTTCTTACTGAAGAGAAGACTGCTCATTTTTTTTGTTTTTGGACCACACCCGGCCATGCTCAGGGGTTACTCCTGGCTATCTGCTCAGAAATAGCTCCTGGCAGGCACAGGGGACCATGTGGGACGCCAGGATTCAAACCAACCACCTTAGGTCCTGGATCGGCTGCTTGCAAGGCGAACACCACTGTGCTATCTCTCCGGCCCCAAGACTGCTCATTTAATATCAACCCTTTATGGCCCGAGCACGGTAGGGCATTTGTTTTGCATGCAGACAACTCTGGTTTGATCACCTGTACCCCTTGCTAACCAGGAGAGATTCCTGAGTGCAGAGCCAAGAGTAATGCCTGAGCACCGCTGGGTGTGGTACCAAAGAATAACAAAATAATCTTTTTAAAGGGGTGCTAATATATACCCAATACCCATCTGACAAGGAGTTACTATTCCAAGATATAAAAGGCACTGGTAGAATTTAACAAGAAAAAAAAATCCAACCCCTCAAAAAGTGGGGAGAAGAGCTAAACAGAAATTTCCTCAAAGAAGAAATACAAATTGCCAAAAGGCACATGAAAAATTACTTCAAATCATTAATCATCAGGGAGAGGCAAATCAAAACAATGAGATACCATCTCACACTACAGACTGGCACTCATCACAAAGAACAGAAACAACCAGTGCTAGCATGGATGTAGGGAGAAAGGGACTCTCATTCACTGCAAGTGGGAATGTCCACAGGTTCAGCCTTTTTGGAAAACAAAATGGGCACTCAATAAACTAGAAATTGAGCTTCCATATAATCCAGTAATACTGCTCCTGGGAATATACCCTAGGGCCCAAAAGTAACGCAGAAAAGGTATCTACACACCTGTGTTTTTTGCAGCACTAGTCACAATAACTAAAATCTGGAAACAATCCAAATGCCCCAGAACTGATGGGTAGATAAAGAAATTATGGTCTACTATAGTATATATTCCACTACAGTGGAATACCATACAGCTATTGGGAAAAATGAAGTCATGAAATTTGCTTATACATGGATAGACATGGAGAGTATCATGCTGACTGAAATGAGTCAGAGGTAAAGGGACAGAATAGGATTATCACACTCATATACAGGATATAAAAACCAACAACAACATATGAGAATAATACCAAAGACAATAGAAATGAGAACCAATAGGACAAGTCCCTGATAGGAAGTTTGCCACAAGGTGGGAAGGCAAGGAATGCAGTTAGGAAAGAGAAGGGACCACTATGACAGTGATAGTTGGAAATGATCACTGGACAAGAACTGGGTGCTGAAAGGAGGTAAAATGATATGTATGATAACATTTTAGTTACAGCATTGCAAACTATAGTGAAAAAAGGGGAAGAGAGACAAGTGTCTGCCAAAGAGCAGCCTGGGGTTGGGGGTACACACAAGAAGGAAACTGAGGACATCTGTGACAAAAAATGAACACTGATAAGAGATGTGTGTTGGAATATTGTATGACTGAGACTCAAACCATCAGCACTATTTGTTTGTTTGTTTTGGTCACACCCAGCAGTGCCTAGGGGTTATTCCTGGCTCTACGCTCAGAAATTACTCCTGGCAGGTTCGGGGGACCATGTGGGATGCCAGGATTTGAACCACCGTCCTTCTGTATGCACAAGGCAAACACTCTATCTCCATGCTATCTTTCTGCCCCCTATCATCAGCATATTTGTAACTGCTTATCTCACAGGAATTCAACACAAAAATAAATAAAAATCAGCCCCTTTGGAACTTTAATTCCCATATTCCTGGGAACCGTGATAACCTTTCAAGTATGTGGGTACAGTGCATTCTTAATCTAGTTTTCCCAATACTTAAAAGCCTTGATATCAAGTAAGTAGTAACTGTTGTCCATATCTTGTGCATTTCTATCATCAAAGACCAACCTTACTACTAAATGTTTTTAATCCTAGCCAAGGACTCATGTGGATTTCTGTAGGAATTTTAAGATAGGAAAGAAAAATGGAGCCATAAGAGGGCAGGGATATTGAAGGAAACTATTCGCCAAGACTTCCTCCTCCTACGTTTTTATAACTATGTATTATCATATAATATGTTGTGGTTCTTTAAATCCTAAGTGTCAGATTTAGGCTGTTGTATTTTTTGTGCAGTGCTAAGGTTCAAATCGAGGGTATCATACATGCAGAGTAAGTGCAGTCATGCTGAGCTACATCCCAGGTCCCAGACTTAGTTCTTAACAGTCTCAAAAGTCTCTAACAATTGGTATTAAGTATGTTTCTGTGGTTTCCCATCTTGTTTTAAGGTAAAGTGAATTCTGACAACAAGAAGACTTTGATGACACAGACTACTGAATTTGTTTGGTGTACACGTTATGAACCCTTTCTGGAGCATGTCTACAAGCTCTGTTCGCAAAGTAGGTACAATTTGTACCTCTAATGAAGAATGCATTAGAATAAAGGCTAAAGTAATTTATACAATTGCCTATAATCTTAAAAAAGCAATCACTTTATCCCTCTACTCTAGGTTTTACTTTGGTAAGATAATTATTTTTCCAATTGAATTCCATTTCTGATACTGATATTATATCTCAAATAGAAATTTCTCAACATAGGTACATATATATACATATATATGTATATATATACACTGCACTCCTGGCAGTAGCCCACCCCAGGGCTACACATAGGAGTTCTCTGAGGATAATGCAGAGCAGAGGGATGAACTCAGGACCTTCAAAATGCACACAAGATTTGAGCCATATATGAGGCTCCTAGAAATCATTCTAGTAATCACAATTATAATATTATTTTGACTTGTCCTATTTATATATGAAAAATGTGACTTTTTTCTTTTTTTGGTCATACGAGTATTGCTCAGGCCTTACTCCTGACTCTGAGCTCAGGGATCACTCCTGGCAAAGCTCTGGGATCATATGGGCTCTAGGGCACCAGGTTAGCCTTGTGCAAGGCAAATATCCTGTCTGCTATATGGTACTGTTACTCTGGCTCTTAACTGTGGCACATTATTGTGGCATTTACTTTTCCTACTCAGCTGCAAGATTTCCTTGAGCTAAAGAAGCCTTGGAAAAAGCCCCCCTGATGTACACAAGTCAGTTTTCAGGACACTGGGTTAATTTTTCACAAAGCCTAGTTTTTTAATTGTAAAAAATATCAGTTTCATTTGAGAAAAGCTTAAAATATACAGAAATAATATGAAAATAACCTGTGATTCAACCTCTAGGAGAACATTATTATTAATCTTTTGCATGTGACATGCATCTTTTAATATAGCCAATTAAGCAGCTTACATTGCAGTTGAGTGAAGAAGTACCTAGGAAATGGTAGTTTAATCTTTTTTTTTTCTTCTTTTTTTTTTTTTTTTGGTTTTTGGGTCACACCCGGCAGTGCTCAGGGGTTACTCCTGGCTCCATGCTCAGAAATGCTCCTGGCAGGCACGGGGGACCATATGGGGCACCAGGGGACCATATGGGGCACCGGGATTCGAACCGATGACCTTTTGCATGAAAGGCAAATGCCTTACCTCCATGCTATCTCCCAGGCCCCGGTAGTTTAATCTTTGACTCATCTCAATCTCTTTGACTAAGGAGGCCTAAGAGTTTATGTCCCATTCATTACGGACAAAATCAAAATAAGACACACATGAGTGTTTTATTCTTTGTACACCATTTGCTAATATCAAATAGTGACTAAGTTTAATCATCTTTCTCAACCAAGGGGGCATATGCCTCTGGTCTTCTAAGATATTTAAGGGGGCCAAAAGTGAAAATCCCACAAATGCAAGACTAGGAAATAAACCTGTAGCACAAAGTCACAGGAAGGAAGCCAGCTCTGAAGGGGCCACTGTCAGAAAAATGTTGAAAAATGCCTGGTCTATGTATTTATGTTGCTCCTCTTTTACCTGACCTTCTACAGCATCTAAGTGCAGGGGTACTTTTCTAGTCTTGTGTAACTATAATTGCAATTAACCCCGGTGTTTTGGGGGGCCACCAAGTGAATACATGTAATGTTTTAAATTAAATCCCGGCAAGTCCTGATTTTATATTGAATAAATAGGAAGCATCTAATATAAATTTTTTAATGTTTCAGACTTTGGCTTTGTTCTGATCTTCATAGTGGCCTGATTTTTCAAAGAACTTTTGGGTCATCTTCATCACCATGCTAGAATATCCTTATAAAAGTGATTCCAGGTTAGGGACTGAGAACATTAGATGTACTCTTGTGACATAAGAATTATCCTAGTGGAGTCTGGGAGATAGTATAGTGATTATGCTATACAGCTGAGTTTGATTCCTAGTACATATGATCTCTCTGAGCACAATTCCAAGTGTGACCATAGTTGGCTGTCCCTGGCACTGCAGGGTCTGAGCAGCACTGTTCCTGGGGCCCTTTCATTGAACCAAGAATTCTCGAGGGGAGGGGGCACTTTGAGCTTCTTTAGTACCACTTAGGTTATCCCATCAAAAAGAAAGGGACCATCCTCCTAACAAATGTTCTCACCACTTCATCTTGAATATAGAGGTCTGATGGTGAAGAGAAGACACTAACAGGGGACGTGAAAACCAGCCCTCCACGTACTGCTCCAAAGAAACTGCTGCCTTCTATTCCCAAAAATGCTTTGCCCATAACTAAGCCTACATCTCCAGCCCCAGCAGCACAATCCACAAATGGCACACATGCTTCTTACGGCCCCTTCTACTTGGAGTACTCTCTTCTTGCAGAATTGTAAGTTCTCACCCTGTTCCCTTCTCTTTGTTGTTGTGTCTGTGGGACTAGAAGCTGCACTCTTGTCTTTGGTGACAACACACGTGGTAGTGCTGGGAATCACATTTGTGACCTAGGTAAATCGATCCATTTCAGCTTAGAGCTCAGTCCTCTCTGCACCCCATTTCAATCTCAGTGTCTATACAATGAAGCTTATGCTGGCATCATCATCTTAATAGGGCCTATTCTCTTTCCAAAATGCCCTGATATGTGTTCAGAGCTTAGATAGATAAGTTAAAGGCAAACACATTTAATTTCTCTGTTTTGAGGATAAAATGGAATGATTTAGGATTAATTAAGTTCTTATTAGTTCAGGAAATGAGCAATCTAATATTGATCTTTCTTTCTCTGAGGTGAGGAATTTCCTTTCTGGAGGTTTTTAATGAGAGTTTAAACCAGGTGGAGACCTTGCTCCATTCTGGTCAGTCACTGACAGCAGGGCTTTGGGCAGCAATGGAAGGAACTGGAACTGCTGTCTCAGGAAAAAGAAAAAAATGCAAAACCGATATTCAAGTTACCTACCTATTTTTGAAATGAGTTGTTTAGAAAGAAAATTTGAGGGGCCAGAGAGGTGGCGCTAGAGGTAAGGTGTCTGCCTTGCAAGCGCTAGCCAAGGAAGGACCACGGTTCGATCCTCCGGTGTCCCATATGGTCCCCCCAAGCCAGGGGCAATTTCTGAGTGCTAAGCCAGGAGAAATCCCTGAGCATCAAATGGGTGTGACCCAACCCCCCCCCCAAAAAAAAGAAAATTTGATTTTTTTCCCCCTCTATTAATCACCCAAAGAAGAACAAGTATCAGGAAATAATCAAAATGAGGGGTCCCCTTAGAAGGGAACTGACTTGTCACCACAGACAGTTGCATGTACCTACAGAATGTCAGAGACTAGCCCTTCTGCAGAGTAAGCTGGGATGCCCCAGCACCGGCCATCACAATGGCTCAGCACAACTTAAGAGTAAAACAGAGCCTTTGGACCAACTCTTAGGGGCTCAGTGGAGCTTGCTTGTATCATTTGCTTTGACCATTTGTTTCAGACAGAATACCAGAGAATTCTTCAATGATTCCTTTGTACCTGAAGCTCGCTCGCTCGCTCACTCTCTTTCTTTCTTTCTTTCTTTCTTTCTTTCTTTCTTTCTTTCTTTCTTTCTTTCTTTCTTTCTTTCTTTCTTTCTTTCTTTCTTTCTTT
>PVKC010006045.1:0-26083 GCA_004027635.1 Crocidura indochinensis | reverse complement strand
TTTTAATTTCTTGTCTCCTTTTTCTTTCAGGCACTGCAATTTTAATATTATTTTGTCTAATGCTTCCTCATGATTTTATAGTTACTTAATTGGAGCTCCTTGACATTCAAGAGTAGATGAGGAGAAATTTGGGAGTGGGTTAGTGGGATATTAAAAATGGAATATAAGAGGCTTTAGTGGTGGTGCAGTGGTAGGGCATTTGCCTTGCACATGGCTAAACTAGGACAGAACATGGTTCGATCCCCTGGCATCCCATATGGTTCCCCAAGCCAGGAGTGATTTCTGAGCGCAGAGCCAGGAATAACCCCTGAGCATCTCTGGGTGTGGGCCAAAAAGCAAAAATAAAAAAAATAAAAAAGAAAAGAAAAGAATATAAAGAATGGTAAGGGGATTCTGAATTCCTCAAGGAAATGCTTAGAACAAAGTTAAGAACTACAAACTCATAAATCTTATATGTGAACTTAGTACAGAGTTTTTTTTTTGGGGGGGGGGGAGGTTTGGGTCACACCCGGCAGTGCTCAGGGGTTACTCCTGGCTCCATGCTCAGAAATTGTTCCTGGAAGGCACGGGGGACCATATGGGGCACCGGGATTCGAACCGATGACCTTTTGCATGAAAGGCAAATGCCTTACCTCCATGCTATCTCCCGGGCCCAGTACAGAATATTTTTAACTGATTTCACATACAACTTTACCTAAGTGCCCTTAAAATTTTGGGATAATTAATAAACTGAGACCCATTTCATAATCAAAGACAAAAGTTCTCTAACCCAGTCTCTCTTTAAACAGTGAAGAGTGGTACACTCTTCACTATCCTTGATGTCCATGCGATCTTAAACATTCTCTTAAATGTCTTGTCTTTTGGAACTTTTGAAGTATTTTGCTGTGTAGATAAAAGTAGAGGCAGATAAAATGAGTAATTGAAATTAGCCCTTGAATAAGATTGTCCTCTGAAGATTGTGTTACTATCTTGGTTACAGACTTGGTAAGAGGTAAAATTGGGTAAAACGTGGTCTCTATTCTTAACATCTAAACTTAAACCTTTTCTTTTAAATCACTCATTCTATAGACCACATTTCTTTAAATTTCTTGTTCAGCCTTCTCCTTTCTCATAAATAATTTCTAGGGCTATGTAAAGGTTATTTGTACCACTTATTTCCCCTTTACATGCCACCCACTATTTACTTGCTCAATCCTAAGTGTTTTATGTAGATAAACTATTTTTCTCCTCACTATATCCTTTAAGTATAGAAGGAATAATGATTCTGTTGACAAAAGATAAATCTTGCATTCATTTTTCTCCATGGCATTTTCAAGAAGAAAAAATTCCTTTTCTCTAGCTTGGTGGCTGACTTGAAAAACACCTTCCTAGGCAATCTACTACCATCCAGTACAATTATTTTTGAGAGTCCGGTTCTTGGTACAGAACCTCTGCCACCCTTTATTGATTTTTTTTCCAATTTATAATCTCTAAGATTTTTTTAAATGTAATTTTATTTGAAGAGTTGGTAGGTTACTCTTTCCTCCGGAGCTCCAGGGCGTCCCCTGGGCCACATGTCTGGGCAAGCCAGCAAGGTGGGTCCCTTGAAGGAGCTTATGGGGTACCCTAGGCTTTCCCCACTCCCAAGCCGGCTCCAGAGGGAGGTTTAAGGTGCCAGCTTTGAACTTCCGGCCTTCTGGCTCGGGAAGGATCTTCTTCCTTCCTGGGACCCAGGATTCTGTCAGCATGAGTTTCGGCAGACCTCCGTTGTGCCAAAGGCCTTTTTTACTCTTGGAGGGGCTTAACTTGGGGTGACTGATAGTTGCTCGACTGTACTAAGGCAGTCACTGGTAATTTCATACATGTCCAAAGCTGCACAGGGGCTAGCGCCCCACGCACAATATATATTAATAATACTCCATATCCTTAAGATATGTTTTTATGTTATGCAGAATGTCCATTTTGTATTCTGCTCTTTATCACTCATTTTTACTCTTTAACTCTCTCACCCGGAACCATCATTACCCTACATTTACCTTTTTTAACTTCAGTACTGCACCATCCAAAATCACAGACCAACGTGGTGCACTGAATTTAACACCCACCCAACTATTTCAAAAGCATAAAACAGACAAGTATGCCCTTTGAATTTTTATATCTATTTCCTTTGACAGCTATATCTCTTACTAAATATTCTCTTATATTGTGACGATTTCCCCTACTCTATCTTTTCTTCTCTTTGTGAACTGATCAATAAGGAATTTGGTGAAAGATTCCCTCAGTTTATCGCTTATGTATGAACCAAGTCATGGGGATTGTTGGACTTGTTCTTGCAGCCCCCATATGTACCAATAATGACACGTGGCATTATTCCTTGTTTGCATAAGCACATTAAAATGGTGAAATTCTCTACATACAAATAAGTTCTTATCTGATAGAGATGGGAACACACAAAACTTGTAGTGCAATTGGACCTTACACCCTGAACATTGACACAATCACCTGGCGCAGGCCTAGAAGAATGGACATTCTCCATTCACCCCTGAACTAGGGAAGTCACCTACAAAACATCCAACATTATCTATAACATCACCTGGAAGTAATCCTCTACCAGGGAAGACCCTACTGCTGCTCCGACATCGTCCTACTCAAAAGAGACTTTCCTTAACACTGAGAAGACTTAACAACAATAATGTCTTGCTTACTGGACAGGCTCTCTGCATTGCCCTTTAATTGTGAGGTGAAACTAGAGGACGTTCGACACCAGCCTGACTTCAATGTAGGATTTGCAGATTCCAGGATCTTTTGCCAACAAAAGAGACTGTTTGAAAAATAAAACTGTATTGGCACTACAGACAAGGACATGGATTAGGCAAACTATTCTGCTGGAGCCTAGAGCTGGTCTTATGCCAGGAAATTTCAGGGGTAGGGTCACCTTGTATTTATGCCAAGGCTTTTCCTTTCCATATCACCCATATTTTGGTGGGCCTATACAAACAATAATTACCACTCTAACACCGTTTTTACTTTGCTCCTTTGGCTCTACATCTTAAATTAAAAAAAGCCTACTTAAACTTTTGAGGTTAACATAACCTAATATGCATATGCATGGAAATGAGAAAAATACTATGCCTTCAATGTTTAAGGAGTTAGACAAATATCATGGCTTTTAATTGCTTTGTGGACTTGAGGGACAAAGTAATTGTACATGGGTTCTGTTTTATTTCTTCTTAATGTTCTTTGACTGTATGTTCAAAATTAAGGTGTCAGCAACGGGATTTCTTCTGAGAACTCTGTTTATTGGTGATTGTCCTTCCATGGTAACTTTACCTTGTCCTCTTTCTTTGCATCATTGTCCTCATAATAAAAAAAATAGAATTAAATAAAAAAGAGTTGGTAGGTTATATACAAATTCCCTTCCCTTTATTTGAAAGTAGAATGTCCATGAAAATTTCACAAACAAAAAGGGCACAGGAAAAGAAACATCAGTTCAAATGGGGAGGGGGGGGGAAATGACTCCTTGAAGACCATGAAAACAATCTAGAAAATCATGCCAAACAACACGTAAAAGTTCAAATAGCACATGCTTAGCCAAAGCAGGTGAGCTGATAATACACCCTTCAAAAAGAAGTTCTGGGGAAGTAGGGTTTCTTACTGATATGGTTGCAACAAAATAGGGGCTTGATATCTGTATTTATTTCTATCTTTCTCTTTCCCTCATAAAAAATGGAAATAGGCTTGTCATTTTTTTTTCTGTCCTGCTGAGGTTGAGCTTTCATAAAAAACAAGAGAAACTTTTGGGCAGCAAAGGAGTTCTATATATTGCAAAAAATATATATAAATGATTTCTGAGTCTCATTAATGAAGTGTGGTGGGCTTCATACTCATATGCCTTGTCCTGTTTTTTCTTTGAAGACCTGTGGTCCCCTGTGGGCACATCAATGTGGAAATCAATATTACACAACTGGTCTGTGTTCTGATGTAAGTCCTGATTTTCAGCTTCTGGACAGCTTTTCACCTGCAGTTCAGAGTAAGTTATGAGTGTTCAGAATGTCTGAGCAATGCCTTGTATTGGGAGAGGGGAAAACTCAGCAATATGTGATACCCCAGCCCCACTTTAACTCAATTTTCTTTTCATTCTCATGTTTACATGCTTGTGAAGATTGACTTACTTATGGAAATCTGTTTCTTTCATTTTTTCCTCTGCAGACTGTCCTTCCCTCATAGATGTTGTGATCATATGTGATGAATCCAACAGTATTTATCCCTGGGAAGCAGTGAAGAATTTTTTGGAAAAATTTGTAAGTGGCCTTGATATAGGTCCCAAAAAGACACAGGTATGGAAATCAGTAATACATATACTAACCCACAATTTTCTTTTATAGAAAACATTGTTAGACTTATGATCTTCCTTTTTCATTTCTCATATGTTCATATTAAGTGATTTTTAAAGGTCAACCTTAAAATACATTGAAATGTGTCCCCCATTGTGCTGTCGTGATTTTGTTTGATATGGCACTTTAGACTTAAATGTGTTTTTCTAATAAAAGCATTATATATGGCATATAGTATTTTAGTTCTTTTTAGTTGCTTTCATTTTACCCTTTACTTTATACATTTATACTTTTTTTCTTTGTTTTGCTTTTTTGGGCCTCACCCAACGGTGCTCAGGAGTTACTCCTGGCTATCTGCTCAGAAATAGCTCCTGACAGGCACAGGGGACCATATGGGAAGCCAGGATTCGAACCAACCACCTTAGGTCTTGGTTTGGCTGCTTGCAAGGCAAACATCGCTGTGCTATCTCTCTAGTCCCATATACATTTATACTTTTAAAAAGCTAGCATACAGTTTTTCTTTATGCCAATTAGAACTAATAATGCATTTTTTGCTTATTCCTTGTGACAAAAACATTTATCCTTGAATTGTAGAATTTTGAATATCATTGCACATTCTATTTATTAGTTTTATCTTGATCATATTCATTTATATATATATATCTTTATTTAAATACCATGATTACAAGCATGTTTGTCATTAGGATTCAGTCATAAACAGAATACCCCCTTCACCAATGCAACATTTCCACCACCAATGCCCCCATCCCCTGCCTGTATTTGTGACAGGCATTCTACTTCTCTCATTCTCTAACACTGTCATCCTAGTTGTAAGTGTAGTTATTTCCCTAACAGTGTTCCCCACTCTTTGTGGTGAGTTTCAAATTGTGAGCTCATCCTTCTGGCCCTTCCAGCCCTTAACTCTATTGTTTCTGGGCCTTATTGCAGTAATGTCTTTAAATTTTTTTGTTTGTTTTTTGGGTCACACCCGGTAGCGCTCAGGGGTTACTCCTGGCTCTACGCTCAGAAATCGCTCTGGAAGGCTCCGTGGATCAGATGGGATGCTGGGATTCAACCACCCTCAGTCCTGGGTCAGCCGATTGCAGGGCAAATGCCCTATCACTGTGCTATCTCTCTGGCCCTGTCTTTAATTTTTCTTAAAACCCATAGATGAGTGAGACTATTCTGTGTCTATCTCTCTCCCTCTGACTTATTTCCATTCTATATACATAGATTCCATTAACATCTATGTATAAGAAAATTTCATGACTTCATCTTTCCTGACAACTGCATAATATTCCATTGTGTATATGTACCACAGTTTCTTTAGCCATTCATCTGTTGAAGGGCATCTTGGTTGTTTCCAGAGTCTGGCTATTGTAAATAGTGTTTCAATAAATATAGGTGTAAGGAAGGCATTTTTGAATTGTATTTTTGTGTTCCTAGGGTATATCTCTAGAAATGGAATAGCTGAATCATATGGGATCTCAATTTCTAGTTTTTTTTTTCTATATTGTTTACCATAAAGGCTGGACCAGATGGCATTCCCACCAGCAGTGAATAAGAGTTCCTTTCTCTCCACATCTCCGCCAGCACTAATTGTTTTTGTTCTTTGTGATGTGTGCCAATCATTGAGTTTTGATTTGCTTCTTTTTCCCAAGGATTGCTTTAGCTATTCATGGGTGTTTATTGTTCCAAATGAATTTCAGGAGTGATTGATACACTTCTTTGAAAATTGTCATGGGTTTTTTATAGGTATTGCATTAAGTCTATACAATGCTTTGTGGAGAATTGCCACTTTAATGATATTAATCCTGCCAATTCATGAGCAGGGTATGTGTCTCCATTTCCTTGTGTCCTCTCTTATTGCTTGAAGCGTGCTTTTGTAGTTTTCTTTGTATAGGTTTTTCACTTCTTTAGTTAATTTGACCCCAAGATATTTGAGTTTGTGTGGCACTAATGTGAATTGTATTTTAATGTCCATTTCTTCTCTATTATTATTAGTGTATAAGAAGTCCATTGACTTTTGCATGTTAATTTTGTAGCCTGCCATCTTAGTCATATTCCATTTTAACTTTCCTGTTTGTATATAAGGTCGATATAATTATATTTTATATATAATTGTTTGTGTATATAATTGTTTCTATAATTTTATGTATAATTGTTTAAGTTTTATAGTCTGTAGCTAGCTTTTCTATCTCCTGTAGGTAGGCAACCAAAATTCAGGAGCATGAGTTTTGTACTTCTATAAGGCTAAATAACATTTACTCACAAAAAAAGCTCTAAGTTTATTTTCTTATTAGCTCTGCTATTAGGTCATTCTAGTTGGAGCAATATGTTGATCCAGTATCAGCAGAGATTATTTCATTGTGTTCCCTGTGCTTGGATTGTACTTTATGCTCCAGTGCCCAACATCTTGTAAAACTGTTGGAACAGAATATTCTTTAAATGATTTGGAACAGACATATTGATACTTATTTCTAAGCCTTGCTATGTAGTACTTTAAATTATTAGTGCATGACAATTTTTTCTAATATAAAGAGGATGTTAAGTACAGAAATATTGTGGGTATACTTGTAAATAAGGCAAGGTCTCCAGTTTCTCTCCCATCCGATGGGTAGATAATTTCCCCCCCCTCTCTATATATAGTATTTATATATAAATACAAATATAATATATATATGTATATATATATCTTTCTCTCTCTCTCTTTGTAACTGTCTTCCTAGCTAAGGTAACTGATTAAACCCAGATATGCAGACCTTATCCCTTCCACCTTTCTGACTATTGGCCTCCATTTCAGAGTCAATATCACCCTATGTTTCTTATGCTGACTTATGTTTACTCTAGAGGCTCTGACATCTACTCATAGAAGATGATTTAAATGCTTATAACAGAACATTAACAAAGTTATTTGAACTTCTTGGTCTAGAATTTGTGGTACTGGGGGTTATTTCTGGCTCTGTGCAAGGGGACCACTCCTATTGTTCTCAGGGGATAGGTATAATACTAGAGATCAAAACTGAGCCTACTGCATGCAAACCATGTGTTCAGACTTGAGATATTTTTGGAACCCTTAATTTAAAATATCAACGATGTGCTCAGGCCTATTGTTTCAAGATCAAACAATATTGTATTTCTCAGCTCTCAGATTAGAATCTTTAATGTCATTCCCTCGATGGCCATACATTTCCTGTCCCTGCTTATACAGCAGCTTCTATCCAAAGATGTCCAAGTTTGCATTTAAAGGAACTCCAGCACAATAGATAAATTCCAAATTGATTGCACTGATTAACGCTCTGTTTTTTCTTGTTTTCAACTTCAATTATTTATTATTATTATTTGTGAAGTTTTTATTATCTTAATATATCTATGACTTTATTCTAAAACTTATCCATACAGTAGTGTTATAAAACTGTGCTTTAAAATAGTAATTATAACACCTAGAGCTCTAGATCAAACATATATCATGGTTACTTTCCCTTAGAAAACTTCTGTTGTCAAAGAAAGATTATCTATATAACAAAGGCTATATTAGGAAAAAAATTGACTTAAGAAAAGAATACGGAATAATTATTTTATCAATTTTATGAAAGATTTTAATTTTACTTTTGATTCTTACTAGGCTGGTTAAATAGACAATTATAACATAAAGACAGTACTTAAACTTCTATTCTATTATAGGTTGGGTTAATTCAGTATGGCAACAATCCAAGAGTTGTATTTAACTTGAACACCTTCCAAACAAAAGAGGAAATGATGAAAGCTGCATCCCAGACTTACCAACATGGTGGGGATCATACAAATACATTCAAAGCAATTCAATACGCAAAGTAAGTAATTAATATTAAAGAAAACAATATTTTGATGACATCAATACTTAAAAGAAATAAATGATAAAGGAAAAATAATATAGCACTAAAAAGTATAGAACTGATAATAAAACTTAAGCATGCTGTTACTTAAATACTTTGAGAAGGTAGTGGGAAATAGAATTTTTAATTTTAGAACTTTATGAAATTTGAAACATTTTTTTATGAAGTAGATTGAATGAAATTTGAAGATCTTGGACCCAGAGAGATAGCACAGCAGTGTTTGCCTTGCAAGCAGCAAATCCAGAACCTAAGGTGGTTGGTGCGAATCCCGGTGTGGTGCCCCAAAAACCAAAAAGAAAAAGAAAAGAAAAGAAATTTGAAGATCTTTTAGGCTAAGTAGAAAATGGGTCAGCCTGTTATTATTTGTTAATATTTATCAAGATCAGAGATAAGTTTAGCTCCTAGAGCACGTCTTGTAAATAAAAAAGGTTACAGAATGTTATCTGACAGTGAGTGTGGAGGCTGGATTGAATAGAATGAGTTTAATAATGCTGCAATCTAATTGGTTTGAAATTTTCAATTACAGTGTATTCTTTTGAATTTTAGCTGCTTATTTTCTCAGCACCATTGACCTATATGTTCTCTGTATAATCAAACACTTTACAAAGGCATGAAATAATCTTTCATTGTTAAATTAATAAATTGAAAATAAATAATGAGAGTAAGTTTACCTTTATTTAAACATGGCTTCCTAATATTTTTTCTTGTGCACTTCTTCCTTATCCTCCACTCCTCCCTCTTTCTCCTTGCAACCTGCATCTCAGCCACCAGTGAACTCCACCACTTATTTACCACCTGCAGTTCTGCCTAAAACCTCACCCTCCTGAACTTCACTAAAATGTAATAATTATAAGCAGACACTGCTACTTCTGCCCAGTTGCCATGACACCGTGAACATCTAGAATCCTTGCCAACATTTATCAACACTGCCTATTCACTTGTTCCTTTTTCTATTTTTGTTGACATCACTAACACGCACTTTAATTTTTATACTTCAGTAGCATCCCATGGGAGTGGCCTTACCTCATTGCTATGTGTCAGGTCTCCACATGTCCAAAATCCAACAGGCATTCTGCTGATGCTGAATAGTTATGCCTGGTGTTTGGCTGGTTTATTGATAAAAGACAGCCAATCCTAAACTGGCTTTTTTCTTTTCCCTTTCAATCCTTTTTCATGACTTTGTCATTTTTATTTGTACAATCACCTACATTACCACAGTCATTCAGACTAAAAAAATTAGCAATTTTTAAATCTTTATTAAAGTTATTAAAAAGATGCATTTTAAATTGCATATCTAGCCAGTTACTACATCCTGTATTTCTGTTTCTGAATTTCATGGTATGTCTGTCCCTATGTTTCTGGATGTATTTCAGTTGCCGCTTCCATCAAATGTGATTTTCCCCATGTGGGTCTGTTGACACTATCATAGAAGTAGGAAGTTTTGAAATCTTTATTGCTTCTATTGAAATGTTTGAGAACAAAACATCTGAGACTGCTGACCAATCACTCAGACATCTGCCTATGATATTCCACTTATGGGAAACTGAATAGTTTTAGGACTTAAGATATAAAACTATATATATTTTTAAAAGGGTTGGACTGATTGTGCCCCTTGCTTATGCCATTTAAAATATTTGCTTAGTTTTTTTTTTTTTTTTTTTTTTTTTTTTTGGTTTTTGGGCCACACCCGGTGACACTCAGGGGTTACTCCTGGCTATTCGCTCAGAAGTCGCTCCTGGCAGGCACGGGGGACCATATGGGGAACCGGGGGATCGAACCGAGGTCCGTCCTAGGTTAGCGCAAGGTACCTTACCTTCAGCGCCACCGCCCGGCCCTTTTTATAGTGGTTTTTTTTTTTTTTTGCTTAGTTTTTATTGTTCATTTTAAGAGTGTCTTTGAGACCAAAATATGCATACACAAATATTAAATATACACTTTCTCAAAGGAATGGATATGATTGACATACACAGTTCCCTGATTTTAATCCTAACACCACTAAAGGTAACTCTGGTTGTTCCTAGCACCATTGGGGAAATAAATCATACATGCACAATACATACACACAAACAAATATTTGAAAGTGGATGCTATGAGTGGAAAGCAAAATATAATGAGAAAGAGTAACATTATCAGGGTTGGGTCAATTGTTCAGTGGGTAGGGTGTTTACTTCTATGTTGCCAACCTGGGTTCAAATCCTGATATCCCACACGAGGAGTAAATCTTTGAGAACAAAACCAGGAGTAAACCATGAGTATCACTTGGGTGGTACAAAAATAAACAAAAAACAATAATATTATTCAGAATAATAGGTGTAAAAGAGAAGAATAAAAGTTCTTGGACAACAACAGACCAACCATAATGAAACAAAAATTAAGCTGAATGCATGTATTACTCCTTGAATTCTATTTTATGTCAACTAGACCCAAGTTTGACATCTAAAAAACCTAAAATCATGAGAGGGTCTAAGGACTGCAAAAGAAATGATACAAGGAATGTTTTGGAATTTGTTATGTCAGAATGTAAAATTTCTCTAGTTAAACTGATATCACTATTATCCAAGAGATTAATAATTAGCTAAAGAAATATTTACAATGCATTTCTATTAGCATGTCCTTAGTAAACATGAAAATATTTTAAATACAAAGAAAAATCAAGAGTTTCTAGAGAAAAACATATAAGTAATAAATATGTAGTTCCCATATATCTTACTAATAAAATTATTTATTAAAATAGCAGTTGATGGTGCAGAAAAGTTCTCTGCATTTCTTTATTTGTCTCATCACTATTTATAATACCGAGAATTTGGAAGCAACCCAAGGCCCCAAAAACAGATGAATGGTTAAAAAATGGTGGAACATCTACACTATAGATACTATACAGCTGTTAGAAAAATGAAGTCATGAAATTTACTTTTATAAATCGTGGATATGGAGAATATTAAGTTGAACTAAATGAGGGAAAGGGAAAGGTATAAACCAAGAATAAGTTCACTCATTTGTAAGACATAAGAAAAATAAAAAATAGTATGGTAATATACAGAGATAAAAATGATGATGTCCAGGAGGACCAGTTCATGATAGGAAGCTTGCCACATAGATCAATGAATGCAGATAGAGTAGAGAAGCATTCACTGACAATGATAATAGGAACTGATCACTCTGGACAAGAACTGGGTATTGAAAAGGAATGGGATAAAGTGACATGCATAGTACCCTTTCATTAGCAATAGTGCAAACCATAGTGTCAAAAAGGAAAAAAAATGTGCAAATCTTTTGTTGCAGTAATAACACCTATAGTATTTAATTCTACTGCTATGTATTTCCAATATATATTACCATAATGATATTCACTGCAGCAGTATTTATAAAAGTGAAAATAACTAAATCCCAATATTGGGAAATTTGTTAAACAAACTATATACCTACAAATTAGGAAATACTTTTTAGCCATTTAAAAGGAGAGATTTCTATGGTCTGATATTGAAAGTTTTTCATCAACTGTACACAATAAACTGATTTATATAAAACTGTTAGGAATAGACTACATCTATACATCTAGGTAGAAAATTTTCTAGAATAAACCATAAAAGGATAACAAAGGTTATCATTGGGAGAGACTTGATGTCAAATTTTTATTTTATATTTTTACGTATGTTTGGTTTCTTTTACCATATAGGTATGCTATTTGTTAGAAGTGGGTAAAACATACTACTGGCTCTGTATGTACTCAGGATTCACTCTTGACAGTGTTCAAATGCTCATATGCTAGGTATTGACTGGGGTAGTACATGAATGACAAAATCACCTTTGCTTTTGTACTATCACTATGGTCTCATAGCTATTACTTTTAAAAGTAATTTAGTATTAAAAACTATTGCAAAGCAAAACAAAATATAACTAATGCAAGTCCACCTGGCAAAATATCAACTATGTAACAGAATTGGTGGGGTGCTAGCTATAATACAGCAGGTAGGACATTTGCCTTGAATGTGGGTGACCCAGGTTTAATCCCTGGCCTGATACACTGTTTGGCCCTGAGCATCACCAGAAGTAATTTTTGAGCACTGAGCCAAGAGTAAGCCCTAAGAATCATATCGGTTCGCATATATGCAAACTTATATATACATACATATATATATATATATGTATATATATATAAAAGCCTTATCTTACCAGAAGATAATTCTAAGGATTCTTTATACAGACATACATTATAAGAGTGACAGGGAAATTTATTTAATGTCAAGCATGACTAAATTGATTGTATATTTCTTTATAAATCAACAAATTCTATGGAAAGAATTCTAAGTCATGAGAGTTATTCCAAGTTCACTAGATATCACCTTATTGACTACATCATTTGATAGTGAATCTTTTTTTCCTCTCTGCTCCAGAGATCATGCATTCTCGCCTGCTGTGGGGGGAAGACCAAGTGCTACCAAAGTTATGGTGGTTGTGACTGATGGAGAATCACATGATGGCTCAATGCTGACATCCGTGATTGATCAATGCAACAAAGAGAATATCCTGAGGTTTGGTATCGCAGTAAGTGCCTTTTTTAATAAAATATGTGTCTTCCAAGCAAGTAAATTTTACTTTATAACATTCATTCTCAAAAAATACACTCTCATTTTCTGTTTGTAGTTTTCACATAAAAGAGGATATTTGCTTTATCTCTGCTATTTTTTTTTTTTTTGCTAATTTTCAGCCCTGGAAGTTAGAGAGTCTGGAAGTGTTTTTGCTTGACTTTCTTCATTATCACCTGCTTGTGATCTTAGATAACTCAATAACGGGAAAAAATGTTTTATTGAACATCAGAGATTAGAACAAGTTGCTAATAGAGAAAGCGGGTACAGAAATAATTATTCTTTCTTTTTCCTTTTCTTCCAAGGTCCTTGGGTATCTAAACAGAAATGCCCTTGATACTAAAAATTTAATAAAAGAAATCAAAGCAATTGCCAGTAATCCATCGGAAAGGTACTTTTATAATGTGTCTGATGAGGCAGCTCTGCTCGAAAAGGCGGGGACATTAGGAGAACAAATTTTCAGCATTGAAGGTAAAACCTTACTTCAATGACTTTCAAGAACTCTTTATTTTATTGTTATTTAATTATTTGATTAATGTTAATTATAATACCTTATATAAAGAAAGTTTGTGTGCATAATTAAGAAAATAGAGAAAACATGAGTGAGTAGTTATTAACATACAAAGTACAAGTGGCTGATAAACAAATATTTCCAATTTTAGTAGTCATTTCAAAAATATATTAAATCTGGGGCCAGAGCGAGGGCATAATAAGTAGAGTCTGTGCCTTGTACACAGTTGATGCAGGTTCCATCCTCAGCATCCTATACGGTCTCCCAAGACTGCCAGGAATGATTTCTGAGTGCAGAATCAGGAGTAATTTCTGAGAACCACCTAATGTGGCCCAGAATATATATATATATATATATGTGTGTGTGTGTGTGTATAGAATACAATAATTGCATATATGAGTGTACATGTGTATATATAGGATGTATATATGTGTGTGTGCATATGTATATATACAGTGCAATATATGTATACAATATTCCTTTGCCCAGAAATTGCAAAAAGTAATAATGATTAACCTTGGTGAGATTTGAGAGAGCAAGAGAATTTATTTTTGATTCAGGGACAAATTGATTTTTGTCAATATTGTGCTGGAAACAATTTTGTAATATTACTATAACTGTAAATCTATTTACCTTATTATATTTGTCATATAGTTTCAGAAATTTCAAAAATTGTTTGCTGCATGCATTTAAAATAAGAAAAAAAGGGGCCGGTCTGTGGCGCTGGAGATAAGGTGCCTACTTGCCTGAGCTAACCTAGGACGGACCACGGTTCGATCCCCCGGTTCCCCATGTGGTCCCCCGTGCCTGCCAGGAGCAACTTCTGAGCGAATAGCCAAGAGTAACCCCTGAGCGTCACCGGGTGTGGCCCCCCCCCAAAAAATAAAATAAGAAAAAAACTAGAATGATTAAAATTTGTGTCATAGATTTTTTTTACCAGTGAAAATTTTAAGGAAATATTTATTTACCATATCTAAAATCATTTAACTGTGTGGTCTTGGAACATCTGGTAAATCTAGAACCATCACAACATTTTTATAAGAGCATTTTATAGAGGACTAATGCAAACTGCCCAATTGGTTAAAAAGTCCATGTGATCTAATTCTAGCTCTGGCGGGTGATCTCAAATAATTCAACATAAAAAAGGTTCATATTTTATTGAACACCTACTTATCACTATGTACTGTTTCAAAAGCTGCATTCAAAAGATTTATATAAATTGAATATTCATGTATGCAATCAAAATTTTATTTCTTAGTCACTAGAAAGTTGTATACCTACTCATAAAATGTATTATTACTTCTTAAGCCTTGTGGGGTGCTTCTGAGTTGTTTAGATCATCAAAAAGTAATAATTGTGCATGTGATTAAATCAGTATGAATAATCTCAGTGTATAAAATCTATAAAGGCTGGGGCCTGGGAGATAGCATGGAGGTAAGGCGTTTACCTTTCATGCAAAAGGTCATCGGTTCGAATCCCAGTGCCCCATATGGTCCCCCGTGCCTGCCAGGAGCAATTTCTGAGCATGGAGCCAGGAGTAACCCCTGAGCACAGCCAGGTGTGGCCCAAAAAACCAAAAAAAATAAAAATAAAAATAAATAAATAAATAAAATCTATAAAGGCTAACTAGAAGTTATTTGGTCTTCATAATTATCTGATATTATGAATTTGGGAGGAGTGGCGGTCTACCTTATAAAAATTATATCTGCTAATTCTGTATTATTTGGCTTCTGTCTTTGAAAGATTAATGAAACATAAGCATCTGATCATGTTGTATGGAAAATTAGTACTCATTGAATCTTATGATGCTAGGATCAAAGACCAGCGCATATGTAGAACTAAGACAAACTTTCCAGTTGGTAAAATTCCTACCTAGTCAGGAAACCTGATTCCTGAAGCCTATCCGAAGGTCTCTGAGAATTGATCTTTAGATCAATCACCAAACTCCTTGGAATAGTAAAGATATATGTGCACTTTGGAGGTGCCAATTCTAAAATGCTAAAACAGTCTCTTTATTTCAAGTGTAATAATGATACGTTGAAAAAGGAAAAGACCATCACCTCAATTTTTATCATATCTCATTCTCTCTTTCATAAATATACCAATTAATATATTCATGCCTAAGTTTTATGCCAACTTCACACATTTCCTTGGAAAAGTTGTGAATTTTATTATATATGTTAAAACATTTCCTTAGAGATTTTTTTCCTATCAGGTTCAGCCCTGTTTTTTGTTTGTTTTTGCTTGTTTGTTTGGAGACCCAAGTATAACTCCTGGTGAACTTGGGGGACCATGTGTGTTACCAGATATTGAACCCCAAGACAATGACATGTAAGGCAAGTGCCTTACCTGTTGTATTATCCCTTAGGTTCATTATCTGTATTCTTGTTTGTTTGATTTGGGGGCCATGCTCAGCTCACCTACTCATTGCTCTGTGCTCAAGACTCTCCTGGTGATAGTTGGAGAGTCTCAGACTATCTCCATATGAGATGCCAGGAGTCAAACCCAGGTCTACTATGGGCAAAGTAAGTGTACTATTCACTGTACTATAACTGTGGTCTCTTAGCTCTGTATTTTAAGTGAAAATCAGAACAGAACATGCACATATATTCACAAACATGTGCAGGGCACAAATACATGCACTCACATTTATGCATCTGTTTGAACATTCTAGCATTTGATTTAATAACTGTTGACTAATACAAATTTTAAAATTGCTCTTCCCTAGGAACTGTTCAAGGGGGAGAAAGTTTCCAGATGGAAATGTCACAAGTGGGATTCAGCGCAGATTACTCTCCTCAAAATGTGGGTATATCAGATAACATCCAACCATGCTATCACTTGGCTTTGCTTCTAGGCACAGCATCCTTCTACACAAAAAATGGGGGAAAATAACTCTTTAGAAATCAAAAATACAGATATCCAGTCATAGTCATTTAATATCTTTGTGTGACTGACTACCCATCTAAAAAATAGTAAAGGTTAATAATGCCTTTTCTTTCCCATTTTATGAGGATTTTATATCAGGAGGAAAATTATAATATATGAGAAAGTCTTGATGTGTTACAGGAACAAGAACTATATTCATGCAAAGCATTATCATTGCAAAAAGTCTCTTTAAATAAATCAACTTCTGGAAAGTTGGTTAAAATGAAATTCTTTGTCATTACTGTTAACAGATTTTCTAAGAGCAGAACAGAAAATATTAAGAGCAAGGCTTTTAGGAAATATGTGAGATGGCAAGTCTTCCTAAGTCAGAAATCTCCATTATTTTGTCTTAGAAATATTCATTTCCTAACTAATTATTCTAATGGATCAGAGCAATAAAAGGGGCAAAGAGATAGGCGTCCCTGGGAGATACTTAGGGAACATTATGAACTCAGAGGCATTGATGAGCAGTAAAAGATTGGGATTAGTGCACTCCATAGTTAGATGATAGCCAATCAGTGAGTGTTTATGAAAAGTAAAATGAACTCATATATAGGTTTATAAATAATCTTCTAGAAATTTTGTTCACTGTCTGAATTCCTCGTTTCTATTCCTGCACCCTACATGAAAATGCTGAATTTATAACAAATATTTAACAATAATTATTCTATGATTTATAATACTCAAAATGGAACAGATAATTTCTCTATTTGTTATTTTAATTGTTTCTTTTGTTTGGGCAATAATCCTGGAGTGCTGGGGGACTACTCCAGGTTTTGCACTTCGGGATCATACCCAGAAGTACTAGGAGACCAAAAACTGTCAGGAATCAAAGGGATCAAGCCTAGTACCTCTCATACATAAAGTCTGTACTCAATCTTTTGAATGGTCTCACCATCTCCTGATTTGTGATTTTTTTTCATCCCAAACCATATCTTTAGTTTTTTATAAGATCAAAAATACTAAAAATATTTAAAAATTGGGGCCCGGGAGATAGCATGGAGGTAAGGCATTTGCCTTACATGCAAAAGGTCATCAGTTCGAATCCCGGTGCCCCATATGGTCCCCCGTGCCTGCCAGGAGCAATTTCTGAGCATGGAGCCAGGAGCACCCTGAGCCAGGTCACCCCTGAGCGTGGAGCCAGGTCACCCCTGAGCGCTGCCGGGTGTGACCCAAAAACCAATATATATATATATATTGTTATATATATACATATATATTTAAAAATTAAGAATATTTAAAAATTTATAACAATTGCTCTGCATTTAAGGATTTCTAACTTTGAAATCCAGACTGGCTTTGAATCCTACTATGATTGATGAATCTACATTATTCCTAAATCTATGTACTTCCCCAGTGGTGACTGATTACCAGCTTCTTTTCCATAGACTGAATATCATACTACAGGGGCTTGGGGTAGTAGCTATGCTATTTTCAGACCATTGGAATAGGATATAGATGACACATGAACATTTGAGGAGGAGTCAAGAAGAAAGAGGAAGAAAGTTGAAAATAAAGCTGGTCAAAAGATGTGCTTGGATGATTAGCAATTCCTAATAACTTCCTGTCCATGTGCTTCCTATTTCTCAAGCATACCTCTTATTTACTGTAAATTTGTCTGCAGAATATGTGGTCTTCTTATAGGCTCACTTTAATTCCTTTCTAAAGACTCATAATTTGTTCTTCATTTGGGATTTTGAACAAGATTTTGTGTTCCTCTATGTTTTTGTCCATGACTGTATAGATTGAGAATATAATGTCATGTACCAAATAATGCACAAAATAATAATGACCCATTAGAAGTCTAGTTCTGTAGTAGTAATGAATTAAAACAATCTGGGATATATCAACATATACGTATATATTGTTCCATCAGACTTACTTGTTTGTGTTTTTTTATATGAACTAACTTTTCTTGCTTACCCTACAGCTTTATTTTTAAAGGCAATGTGTTTTAATGATTATCATTTTTTAATTACTTTAGGATGTATTGATGCTGGGTGCAGTAGGAGCTTATGACTGGAGTGGGACTATTGTCCAGAAGACAACTCAAAGACAGTTGATCTTTCCTAAACAAGATTTTGATCAAATTCTGCAAGATAGAAATCATAGCTCATATTTAGGTAAGGCATAGCACCATTAAGGTTTTTTTTCCTTGAAACAGTACTCTAGTTAGATCTCAGGATCAGTTCAGAAAGCTTTTAAACTATCACCTAATTATATATATACTTATATATCCATGTTACTTCTTTTCTGAACATGCCTTAACCACAATTGTAAGATGAAGCACAATTTTGTACTTACTAATCTCTTCTTAATATTCAAGAAATTGTTATTTATAGGACATAATTCTGTTTATCAAAAGTAAAAAAGTGGGGCCAGAGTGGCATTTGCCTTGCACCTGGCTGACCCAGGTTGAACCATGGTTCGATTCACCTGGAGTCCCATATGGTCCCCCAAGCCAGGAGCGATTTCTGAGCAAATAGCCAGGAGTAATCCCTGAGTGTCACTGGGTGTGGCCAAAACAAAGACAAAAACAAACAAATAAACAAAAAACAAAAAGTGGGAAAAGTTTCTAAAAGTAATATAATGCTAGTTTTAGATTACATCAGAGTTCTTAGATTTTTTTCTTTTGTAAATAAGTGATCACTGAGTTCGAATACCTGCAATAGAACAGTTCCTAAGATGACCATACCACAAATATTTAGATTATACCATATTACCTTTGAAAACCAATGAAACTGATATAGTTGCTTAAATGTAAACAACAACTTAATAAGCAGTATATCCAGAACTTGAACTTGTATAACAACAATGCTAATACTTTAGTATTTTCTTTTTTTGGTTTTTGGGCCACACCCGGCGACGCTCAGGGGTTACTCCTGGCTATTCGCTCAGAAGTCGCCCCTGGCAGGTATGGGGGACCATATGGGGAACCGGGGGATCGAACCACGGTCCGTCCTAGGCGCAGGCACCTTACCTTCAGCGCCACAACCGGGACCCACTTTAGTATTTTCTATCAGTCATTATCTTTTAAATTCACTTAGTCATTTGGACAAGAAATGCTTGTTGCTGTAGGTCTGTAATTAACTGCAGGGGACAATTACAATTTGGGAGTCTCTTTATAGATACTTCTAATACTTGGGTGAGTCTGGTCAAAAGCAGGAACAACTCATTATAGTTTTTGGATGATATTCAGTAAAGCCAGAGATCAAACCCTGGTTGTTTGCATGCAAGGCTAGCACCTTTCTGTAAATAGTAAAGGACTCAAGAGCAGTAGAAAATGGGCATCTCACCTAACAACAAGGATTTGCTCTCAGCTTTTCTCATTTTGCAAATCCACCTGGATCAGATATGTAATATTACCCATTCTGTAATTCCTTTTCTTCTAGGTTACTCTGTGGCTGCCATCTCTACTGGAAAAGGTGTTCACTTTGTTGCTGGGGCTCCTAGAGCAAATTATACTGGCCAGATAGTGCTGTATAGTGTTAATGAGAAAGGCAATGCCACTGTTATTCAAGCTCACAGAGGTGACCAGGTAAATTTTATTTTTAATATGTGAAATTAATTTAATGTGCAATAGGGTTGGTGGAGAGTGGAAAATACATAGACATGAAATGAAAAGCCAACCCTGAACCAACTCTGCATTGATCTATATGTTCCTTAACTTTTTTTTTCTTTGATGAGGTTTTATTTATTTATTTATTTATCTATTTATTTGGTTTTTGGGCCACACCCGGCGGTGCGCAGGGGTTACTCCTGGCTATCTGCTCAGAAATAGCTCCTGGCAGGCACGGGGGACCATATGGGACACCGGGATTCGAACCAACCACCTTTGGTCCTGGATTGGCTGCTTGCAAGGCAAACGCCGCTGTGCTATCTCTCCGGGCCCTGAGGTTTCATTTTTTATATAGCATCTTTCTTTAAACATCTTTATTGCAGATATGATTGTGATTAGGTTTCAGTCACGTAAAGAACACCCCCTTCACCAGTGCAACATTCCCACCACCGATGTCCCAACGTCCCTCCATCTCACCCCACCCCCACCTCCACCTGTACTCTAGGCAGGCTTTCCAGTTCCCTCATTCAGTCATATGTTTATGGTAGTTCTCAGTTATGGTCCTTAACTTTTTACTATATTGGGATCACTCATGCTTTGGGGCAGGTTCCTTAGACCAGAACTAATTTTTAAGATAGCTTTTGTGAGATTGAACTAGCATGGAGGGAAGGCGTTTGCCTTTCATGCAGAAGGTCAGTGGTTCAAATCCTGGCATCCCATCTGGTTCCCTGAGTCCGCTAGGAGTGGTTTCTGAGCATAGAGCCAGGAGTAACCCCTGAGTGCTGCCGGGTGTGACCCAAAAAATAAATAAATAAAAATAAAAAAAAAAACCCAATCTTGTGTGGCCATAAATCTATACTATTAGGTTACACTCCTATATATGTTTTTACTTCCTACATTAATAGTGAGCAAGTATTGTTATGTCTTGGTCACAGGTTTCAATCTACCTTTTTATATATGAATTTATTAGGAGCCAAGGATCTACAGAAAAAAAATGAGAATGAAACAAATGTGGCATTATAAAGACTGAGCTACTATTTGTGGTCGGTTGAGGTATCTTATGTTTATGGTGTTTCTAAAAAGAAAGCAGCTCTATACTTTGTCACTGTCTATTGATAGGAGACAGGTTGCTTGTAAGAGCCTATGATGATTTTCACTAAGACTCTTTAGAGCAAAGGCCAGTTGATATATTCTGTTTTCTAACTAAATAATGCTTTAGTCTCCAAGTCTCCCCATATGGATTTTCTCTGGGTTGTATCTGATCCCATTGTCTCCATAGATTTACTAGGAGTAAGACTAGAGCTCATGCTTCCTTCACGAGAAAGCAATTCTTAAAGACTTCCATGCCTCGTCAGTAATAATATTTAATTTTTAGTGATACAAAGCAGTTTTTATTGAACAAAACTTGCTTAGAAAGATGTGAGCTATTAGAAATGGGAAATATGTGTTGAAGAGTGAACACAGGTTTCTCCAGTGTGGGAATAATCAAAGAAATTGAGAAATGTGTTCATGGGAGAATGGGCCTGAAGAGCAGACATCTCTTTAGTAATTTAATTCAGGGTGTTTATATTTAAAAAAAAGTTATGAAAATGTGTGAAAGGAATAAATTCCTGTACATTTCCAAATCTCTAAGAATTTAGGAAGGCATCAAAAATTGGTTGAAAGGGATAATATTCAAACTCCTAGACTTCCTTTCTACCTAATGTGCAATCAGTCTTCCAATCTCTAATGAATGTTTATGCTTTCCCACCACTCCTGTCCATCTAGAATATCTTAATCCCCTTTTAAGATACAGTTCAAATACAGTCTTTCTAAACCTTCCTTGCTCCCTTCCCCTCAGATATATGGGATTTGGTAGTTGACTCTATGTAATTCGAAATGTTCTTTCCAGGTAAGAAAAAGTTAATTGTTTCACCTAGTTACTTTTATTCTTACCTTTCTCTTCCACACATGTACACTTTCTGATTGTTTTTCTAAGGTACTTTTATCGGCATCAGAAATACCTGTGATGCTTGTTTACAGTACAGTTTTTTGATTGCACTACATACATCACATCAAAATCTCTGGGAATGAGTTTTAGGGAACTGTATTTTAAAGGCAGGTACTTGGTAATTTGGGGGCACACTCAAGTTGAAGAACAATGTGCTAGATGGTAGCAACACCTAGGAGAAGAAACTAGTTTATTTATGCTAGTTTACGTGTAGATAGAAGGCACTCAGTTTTCCTGAGTACAGTGAGCAAAGGAAATATCACTGTAATATTAGAACATATAATTTCCACCTATCCTTAATAATAATCTGCTTTATCACTCTAGATTGGCTCCTACTTTGGAAGTGTGCTGTGTTCAGTCGATGTGAATAAAGATGGTATTACAGATGTGCTCTTAGTAGGAGCACCAATGTTCATGAATGATCTAAAGAAAGAGGAGGGAAGAGTCTACTTATTTACTATCTCGAAGGTAAAAGAAAAATATTTTAAATTGACTTAATTTAGTTAATTTTAGTAAGTTAAATTTAATATGCATTTTGCAAAATACATTTGCATTTTATACTATATTTAATGCTAATTTATATATGTAGTAAGGTTTATCTTTCATCTTTTTGATATCACCATTAAATTATAATACTGGGTCTTCAAAAATAATAACCTAGAGCTTAATTATAGCATACTGACATTTGTTATGAGACTTCTTTATCAGTATCATTATAAATTCAGATTATTAAAAAAAATACACATATGTTTATATACACATAGGCACACCTGTGTATTTCCCAAAGGTCTTATTCAATTATTATTTTATAAAGATATGCTAATAATATATAAGAATTATTGTTTCCAGTTTACAGTGAAAATAAAATTCTACAATGTATTTTGTAATCCTCAATATAATCTTGAATAGACTTCTACATTGGATTTGCATACCTAAGCATACTTAACGTGAAAAAACTCCACAATTTTTCTAACTTGCATTCTGAACTCTCTAAATTCAGGCATTTAAGTGTAATAAACACCATAAAGTCTGAAAGAAAATCAAAATTAAATGCACAAGCTAACATTAAAAATGAGAAAATAAAGGATGAGAAAAATAAGTTGATATTAAATTAAAAATACTGTGTTATGCTGTTGTAATATTTTCTGCAATTTCATTTATTTAATGTAAAGGTATTTCCTTGAACATAGCAGTTAAACCATTTTAAAGCTTATAAAGAATGTTTATATGTATATTTGATATTTTTAAAAGAGAAAGCCATGTCTGTTAATTGGAAAATGTTAAAAAAAATTATGTTTCTTGCTTGTTAAACATTCCAAATTGTCTTTATTGGAGATGAAAATATTTTACAATAGTTTGCCCTCTGGCACCCCATATAGTCCCTCTAGTCTTCCAGGAGTGATTCTTGAGTTTGAGCCAGGAGTAATACCTGAGCACAGCAAGATGTGGCCCAAAGATGGATGGGAGAGAGGAGGGGAGGGAGGAGGGGAGGGAAGGAGAGAAGGAGGGAGGAAAGAAGGAAGGGAGAAAAAAGAGGGAGGGAGGGTGGGAGGAAAATTATTTTTTTTTGTAGGTTATGTAGCGATAGTAAAAATTAACTCTTTTTGCCTTGGCTTAAAAACAAATATATGGGGCTGGAGCGATAACACAGTGGATAGGCATTTGCCTTGCACACTGGCTGACCCAAGATGGACCTGGGTTTGATTCCTGGCATCCCATATGGACCCCTGAGTCAGGAACGATTTCTGAGGGCATAGTCAGAAGTAACACCTGATTGTAACCGGGCATGGCCCAAAAACCAAAAGCCAAAACAAAAACAAAAACAAAAATAAACAACGTGCGTTCATATCTATCTATCTATCTATCTATCTATCTATCTATCTATCTATCTATCTATCTATCTATCTGTCTGTCTGTCTGTCTGTCTATCATCTATCTAAAGGGTCTGCAGCAGTGGCACAAGCAGTAGGGCTTTTGCCTTGCAATCCGCTAACCTAGGACAGACCACGGTTCAATCACTCAGTGTCCCATATGGTCCCCCAAGTCAGGAGCAATTTCTGAGCGTATAGATAGGAGTAACACCTGAGCGTCATTGGGTATGGTCCCCAACAAACAAACAAACAAAACACACACACACACACACACACAGACTTGAATTTTAGGATTAAAACCTGATCCACTTTTAGCAATTTGATTTTAGGTTATGCCTCATTTCCTGTTAGTTCTACTTATAAGAGCCACAGAATCTGTTTTAATCATCCTTCTTTCTCCTTTAAAGGGAATATTGAATTGGCACAAATTTCTTAGTGGCCCTGAAGGTGCAGAAAATGCTCGGTTTGGTTCAGCCATTACAGCTCTCTCTGACATCAACATGGATGGTTTTAATGATGTGATAGTTGGGTCACCTTTGGAAAATCAGAACGCTGGAGCCGTTTATATCTATAATGGTCATGAACGCACCATCCGTTTGAAGTATTCCCAGGTAATTCTTGAATTTCACTGTGTTGCTTTTGGTTGCATCATTGTATTACTGTCTATACAGACCATCTAATTCATCTCTCTTAATTTTGGACTTTATTTAACAATACCCAACAATACTTTATTTAATAAATAATAGGTTCGTAGCTGTTCTGTGTCAAGCTTGATTCTAGACACTGGAATGCTACAAAGAAAGGGGCAGACAAGTCTCTGGATCTTACTTCTTGTGAAAAAGACAAAAACTAAATAGGAAAACACAGGACCTTTCAATAAATTAAATAGGAAAATAGACTTTCAGGAACCAGCAGTACTAGTTTTTTGAAATGGTACCAAAAAGGATTTTATTCAAAAGGCAACTTTAAAGTAAAAACCAGAAAGAGGTGAGCTGAGAATCAGGAATCAGAACTTAATTGGAGGCAATTAAGTTTTTCATTAATTCTCAGTTTCTTCACCTTTCACTGCTTTGTGATGACTTGTAATTTTGTTAACAGATTCATATTAATTTTTAATCAAATGGAAAATGATCGGTAAGTGGTAATTCATAAACAGTGGAATTTTGTGAAGAGTAAAGAAAACCTGGAAAATAGCTATGTAGAAATATCAACAACTGTTAAAACGACATAAAATATGCTTTCTGCTTCATTTTTATGCATGATAATTTCATGTCAAATTCATTGTTTCAGAAAATCCTAGGGTCTGATGCCACCTTTCGAAATCATCTCCAATTCTTTGGGAGATCTCTGGATGGCTATAGAGATTTAAATGGAGATTCCATTCCTGATGTTTCCATTGGTGCCTTTGGCCAAGTGGTCCAGCTCTGGTGAGTCAGTGAGATTCTGATCAAACTAAATGACTTCAAAATGAACTGCCAAATAGAACAGATGTCTGTTTGGGTGCAGTGGTGGAGCCACACAAGCAGTCTGTAAAAGATTCCAGGACATTTATCAGTCATTGTCTGTACCAAAAATGTGCTCATTTCAGGTTAAAAAAATTTTGCTCACATTAGATTAAGTTTCTATTCTCTGCATAGTGAGCATGTAGTGAGCAGGAAAATGCCTAGAAAAGATCATGACCTTCAAACGGTATCCACGGTATATCTGAATCTTATCTTTGAAATAGCTTTATATCAGTTTGCAGAAAGGAAACTTCATGATAATGCCCTAAAATTATTGAATACTCAAGGATACACAGGAAAAGTCTAATTTAGCATGTGGTAATGAGATATTTGTTTAAATTATTAGTAATAAATAAGAGGTCAGTATTCAAGCTTAGCTGACTTCTCAGTGACCCCAGTAGAAACTTATAAACAGGGAACAACAATGAGGGATTCAAGGACAAAAATAAATACATTGGGCTTGCTAGGGAGTAGATTCTGAAAGCATTTGAGATTTGATTGAGTACCCAAGAAAATATACCATATTTTCTGCTGTATAAGATGACTCTTTAACCCATAAAAAACTTCTTAAAAGTGGAGGGTTGTCTTATATTCCTGTATACGGCATGCTGAAACTTACTCCAGCTTCAGGAATGAGTGATCCATCCCCCTCTTACCACCACATCCCATCCAGCTGCCAGGAGTCATCATCACTCAATTCTCCTCTTTTCCTGATTAATCTTTCAGGGCACACAGAGAAGCTGAGTTACCAAGCATTCCATCTCATCCAGCCGCCGGATATCCGGCTTTCCAGTGCTCAGTCCTCTGTTCAGCTCTTATGGGACACAAGAGGGTGTGCTCTGTCTCCCTCTAGTTATCCTATTAATCACTGCACCCCAGCCAGTTGCTCTTGGAGGAGCCCCCTCTCCCTGCTCTCAATGTAGATCAGAATTAAAAAAAATCACAGTC
>PVKC010006044.1:0-31881 GCA_004027635.1 Crocidura indochinensis | reverse complement strand
TGGGTCATTGGACCTCAGTTATTTCCACCGAATAAAGCTGATATTTCCACAAGTCTGACTCTCCGTGAGCTGTTCACTCACCGATTCACCTCAGAACCACTGGTTACTGGGTGGTAGACGCGTTCTCCGAGTTGGAGGAAAGAGAACTCGTCCTCCCTACCTCCGTTAGAGAATCTCTCCTGGGAACGGATTACAGCAGTGGGTGAATTTAGTTTTTTTATATTAACATGCCATATATTACTATATAAATATAAAACTCTTAAGATGCCAAGTAAAAATAGTAAGGAGCACATACAGAATAATTTCTCTCATATGTGGGATATAGAGAAACATAACGAAGAAGTAACAAATGTCCAAAGACAAAATAAACCGAGTGTGATAGTCAGTAGGAAGCTTATAACTGGAGAGAGGGATGTGGTGGGATGAGGGTGGGGAGGGAATATTTGAGCATTAGTGGATGCTGGTGAAGAGAAGCAGCAGACACTTTGGTGGAGGGTCCAATGTTGAAAACGAAGCTCTGAATTAAAAAGTTGGTAAACCCTGGTGCCTAAAACAAAATAAACAAGAAAACACCAGTATTAAAAAAGAGGATGTTGGGGCTGAAATGATAGCACAGCGGTAGGGCATTTGCCTTGCATGTGACCAGTCCATTTTGGACGGACCCCAGTTCAATTCCCAGCATCCCATATGGTCCTCCAAACCTGCCAGAAGTGATTTTTGAGCCCAGAATTAGGAGTAACCCCTGAGCGCTACTAGGTGTGTTCTCCCCCACCAAAAAATAAAAATTAAAAAAAGAGGATGTTAATACAATTCCCAAAAGGGAAAGATTCATTTTATGTCATCAATGCTCAAAGGAGATAGAATTAAAAATTTAAAGACATGTGAGACTATTGTCAATTGAAATTCAATGGCTCTTAAACATGAAATATGCAATTAATAAATAAGTCATTTAGAAATGAAACTTTCCTCTCCTTTCTAAACCATTTAACTACTTTTAGAGAGATCTTACAGTCCAAAAAATTAAAATAACTTGATTAAGTCATTTCCTGGTAAGTAGACAACCTAAAATGTTAATAAGTTTACATTCAAAGATTTAGTTCTCAAATAACAGATTTAATTTAGTTGCCAGCATTTAGATATCTTTATGACAGAGCTCCAGAAAATATGAAAATGAGGAAAATAGAATGATGACTAATATTCCAGGCAGCCTGGGTCACAATGATAATCCCAGATAACTCTCAAGGGCTGCATTATTTTAATCAAACTTGATTTAGGATAAAGAGAAGCACAACTTAATTTTTTAATTTATAGCCTTTAGGCTTTAGGTCAGTGATGTACAGATTTGCAGAAAATTGAGAATAAAAAATGTCCTTCCTATATTTCCTTCTCTCCACATTTTCCTAAATTATTAACATCATGTTTTCTTTGACACATTTGTTATAATTACTAATATTTATATGCTATTATAAAGTGAATTTTATTGTTAAAATTAAAGATTATTCTTCACTGTGCTTCTACAATTGTCAGATATACAAAAGATGTATTTGATTGACTCAAATATCAAAAATTAAAAATGATAGAAAGCATAAAGAGGCGGGAGAGGGTATAGGGAAACTGGAGTCATGGGTGACACAGAAGTGCACTGGTAAGGGATGGTATTAAATGAATGAAATTCAATCATGAACCATTTTGTAACAACAGTGCTTAATACAATTAATTATTTTTAAAAAGAAAGCATAAAGAATAAACATTAACAAAAATGAAAAAAATTAGCAGTACAAATCAATTCAATATTTTATCAAATTGAATTTGTAAGTCATCTGCATCCTTTAAGGAAATAGTATTTTAGCAGACTATATTAATTTTTTTTCTGTAAAGGGAGGAAAGTTAAAGGAAACCACTAAGATGATTTCACTTAAATGGGAAGTTAAAAAGTAAAAATAATAGAAGCAGAAAAAAAATAACTGTTTTACTGAAGCAAAAACATTTTATTTAGTGGTTCTGAGAAAGAAGGAGGGGGTAAGAAAGAGAGAATAACAAATAATAGACTTGAGAGCTCAGTACACAATACAGCATGAAAGTAGGGAATCCCCATCTCAAGAAGAAAAATACACCAACATATGCTCAACATAGTTGGAATTTTAAAGGGAGTTGAAGTGGGAAATGGAAAGTAGTTCAAGTTAATATAAGATGAACATGTTTTCCTGATATGTTATTGGAAAGCTTAAAATAAAAATAAATAAAAAATGATACACACTTCAATCCTTGTTAAAGAGATAGAGTTCAGGGCTGGGAATGTGAATCAAGTGGTAGTAACATATACCTGGCATGCTTGAGGCTTTGAATTCAATCACCGGACTGCATTGCCCTGCTTTTTCATATTACCACACCACCTCCCCTCTCTTCCTCAATAATTGAATGTTGCCTCTCTCACTTTCTTTTGGTAAGTTGGTAGTTAACCTGCTAAGTGTTTTACTAAATCTTCACAAAAAACAACGAAGATGAGACTTTGGGGGCAGATCTGAACAAAACAATGTGGCAGCATCATGTTTTCTGGGATTAAAAAAATGGGTTTGTTCTTTTTTTTTTTTTTAAAAAGATTATTTTATTATATTATTATATACTACTTTTTATTCTACTAAAATATAAGTTCAGAGAAAGTAGGTAAATATGAAATATAAAAGTAGATAACAAGCTCTCCTCTTTTATGTATCCTTTGTCTAATATCCTTGGTATCACATATTCTTGATTTTTGGTACATTTACCAAAAAAAATCATGAATTGAAAAAAATGGAATCAGTTCAAACTCTGCTTCTTGTAGTCATTTACTTATAGCCCATAGTGAGTTGAATTGTCATCTCCAGAAGATATATTTAAATTCTGATCCTCAGTACGTTAATATGCTATTATTTCAAACTAATGTCTTCATAGTTTTATTATCATTATCATTATTGTTTTTGAGCTATACCCAGTGACTCTCAGGAATTACTCCTGGCTATGTGCTCAGAAATCGCTCCTGGCTTGGGGGACCATATGGGAGGTCGGGGGATTGAACTGCCATCCATCCTGGGTCAGCTGCATGCAAGGAAAACGGCCTACCGCTGTACCATCGCTCTGGCCCGTCTTTACAGTTTTATTTACAGATTTTTATTTGGAAGTTATATATGTGAGTCACACCTAGTATTTCTCAGGTGGTATTTCCTGTTCTGTGCTCAGGCTTTATTCCCAGTGCTGATAGAGGAATCTTTAATGCTAGATAAGGAACTGGTATCAGTCTCATGCAAGGCAAGCACCTTAACTTTTGTTTTATCTCTCAATACCTAGTTTTGAGGTGACCTTAAATTCAATAGCTGAGTCAGAAAGATAGATGAAAAAGACCCCACAGAGTTAACCAACAAAGTCAAAGAGTGCTAGAGGGCACCAGGAGCTAGGAAGAAGCAAGGAAGGATTCTTGATTGCTTGAGCCTCTGTAGAGAACATGGCACTGCTATTTGATTTGAACTGCTAGTCTCGAACTATAAGAATAAATACATTTGTTTTGTTTATACTTCCTAAGCAGTATCAACTATTATGCTGGTCTTATTAAAATGCATCTAATTTTATTTATTACTATTGGGAGGTGGAGGTTATTGGCTCATATATGAAGGTTGTCAGGACTATTTCTCAGAAATGTCATCTGATGGTGTTCATGGAACTCATAGAACCATATGCAGTGCTGGAGGACAAACCGAGGTTAACTGCTATCAAGAGGACATTTTAAATATCTAGTTCATATCTTATTATCAGTAATAGAATTTATAAAGTAACAGGTTATTGGTTTAAGAAAGCTGTTTCTACCTTCACATTAAAAAGATCACTCACTGATATGAATGTTCAGTTATTAACAATTATTCCTTATTTCATTGCTGCTGTGCCATTACACAAAAGATAAGTGGTTGGTTCTAATAAGTATGTGATTACAAAAATGTTCGCATAAACTTGATTTTCAGTAAACTCTTGCGGCAAAGTCACTTATTTGCCTTAGAAGAGGCAATCAAATTTATATTTTTGATTATTATAAAGCCATATTATATTTGATCCCAGTTCCCAAAAGAACAATTTCATTATAAACATGTTGCTAATTTACTAACTGGAAATCCTTATTGTTTGAAGGCTAGAAGATAGAATTACTGAATTTCTTTGGCTAAGAAAATGAGCAACCAAGTACAAGGACAAAATTTTTTTTTTCAGTAAATAACTTTTTTATTGTAACCAATAAATAAATAAATAAATAAATTAATAAAAGGGCGGCGGGAACAGTCCCCAATGAGGGGCAGGTAGCTGTTAACTATGTCTTGCACTCAGGCCATCCAGGCAGGGACTTGGGTTGGCACTGTCCACTTCCTTTTCACTGTCCACTCCCTTTTCTCTAAATCACCCTGCATCAAGGCCCAGAAGCAGTTTCTTTCCCTGGCATATTAATCTAGGAAGGCTATCATTGTTCTTTCAACAGTGAACAAAGTTGAAGCACATTTGTAATTTTTCTCTTCTCTATCAGAGAAAGGCAAAACTTTTGTTGTCATATTTTGAAATGAAATTAAAATAATTATTGAAACCATTGTGAATTACAAGTCCTTCATAGTTGTATTTCAAGCATATAGTGACAGTGAATTAGGGCCATTCCCACTACCAGTGTTGACCTCCCTCAGCATGAGTTTCCAGCATGCATCTCATACCTCCACCTTTAGCCCCCATGTCTACCAGTGTAACAGATCCATTTCATTTTTAGCATGTAATATTTTGGCTCTCTTGGTTCTATTGCCATTGACTTTTGCTTGGGTATTTAGATCTGACCATTTTTTCCACCCAATGCACCTGAGACCAGTTGACCCCTGGACCCCTTCCACGTTTCTTCCCCCCTCAATTTGTAGAAAGACGTAGAAATATGAGGTAAAACAAAGTGATCCATGTTCCAAAGTTCTATAAAAAAGGCTCACTCCCATATATAGAAGGTATAAGTAAAAATTTTTTAAAAAGGAGGATGGGTGTGGCTGGTTTTGTTTTTCAAGGCTCAGTAAACATTGGGGGAAACTAGAAAGGAAATATCCATGACCTAAAAAACAAACAAACAAACAGGTGTCTCTATCAATGAAGCATACTGTCATAAGACTGAGTACAGGCTCCTGGAATACTAATTGTCCAACTGCAAGGTCTTTATGGCCACAGGAAAAGTTCTATCCAGTCATGGTTGTATCAATCAGACTTCTGTAAGTAGAGATCGTGGATTTTACACAGATGCTAGGTCAAAACTGGGGTGTCATGAAGCGTCATTTGATTTCATGTCAGCATTAAGAGGCAAGGCAGGGAAACCTGCTCTTAAAGCAAAAGTTTATAAATATGCAATGACAGCTTCTTTTAATTGTTAAAACACCTTTTATTCTAATAATTTCTGAGAACAGAATAAATTAAATTGTAAAATATCTTATATCAAATTAAATAATCCTACAATTTTGCTACATTAATCCTTTAGTATTAAAAAGTAGCCAATATAATAATTGATATTATGTATGAAATATGGAAAGCATTGGTGACAAAAGTTTTCCTTAATGAAATGTTTTATATTCTTTAATAGTTTTATACAGACCTCACACTTAACAGAATGAGTTGATGCTAATAGAAAAATCATTTGGCTCTCAATAAAGATTGGATTTTTATTTATATCAGTTTAAGAATTTTAAATTGGCAATATATTGTACACATTAACATACACAGTAAATATTCTATCATAACTACATCTACCAAAGGCTACGTTATCATTCAATGTCAATGATTAACTTGAACAATTTAAAAGAAAAGCTCATTGTGAATCATTGTTAGAGAATACCTTCTGTCATAAATCATATTAATGTAGATAGAAAATACTAATTATATCATTAAATAAAACTCTGAGTTTTAAATTAATTAAATCCTATTTTTTGGAGTAATAAGTCATGTCATTTTAAAACTACCAGAATTTGGAAAAATGGTTGAAGAAAGTAGATACTCTAAAGACAGTGATTTTGGAATGGCATGCAAAAAAACCCTACCATTAACCTGGCAAGATCATGTAATGGGTAGGATACTTTCTGCCATGAGCAACCCCAGTTCAAGCTTTAGTACCCATTATGGTCCCCAGATCTTGACCAGAAATAATTCATGAGCAAGTCAAACATTTGTTGTCTCACTATGAATTGACATTTAACTTCAAGGTGAAGATAGTGACACCATCTTAGCTTTTAGAATACTAATAATACATGTCTAAAGTTACTGAAAGTTAAGGATTTCCTCCACTAAAATTTTTATGCACAAATATCCCCTGAAGTTTTCCCATGCAATTTCCCATGTAAACGTTAAACTATAATATATATTTCTAAGTTTGCATCATCTGGTTCTTATTAACTCTCTAATATATCTCTTGATCATATCTGATCTCTTCCTATTATATTCTGCTCCAAGTACATCATTATTTTGCTTTGTCTAGAAACATCCAGACATATTTAAGTCTGAAAACATTTTTCCAAGTTTCTGTTTTTATATCAGTCTTAAATATTTTTCCTCAGAGGAATAATAATATTAACATGACTTAATATTTTTATCCTAAATACATACATTCCCTCACCTTTTTCATTTTTATTAATATCTTTATTTAAACACCTTGATTACAAATATGATTGTAATTGGGTTTCAGTCTTGTAAAAAACACCTCCCTTCACCGGTGCAACATTTTTCATAGTAATTGTCACACACTAGAGCATGAGTTAATTTAATTTCATAGATGGCTCTTTTTCTCATATTGTCTCTACCAGAAACTCACAATTTTGCATTACTTTCAATCTGTATACTGATGACAATATAAGACATTAAACATCATGTGATATTCAATAATCACTTAATATTTAAGTGAATAAATCATATATAGTCAAGCAAGACATTAAAAGTGCTCAATGCATAAAAGTGCAAAAGATAAATGCTAACATCAGAATATAAACAGTTTGGGTGAAGATAAGTGGCAAGGCATTTGACCCTGGTACATTGTGAATTAGCATATTAAGTCTGGGACTGTGTGCCTGAGACCAGTAAATTTTTGCTTGTTTTTTTTTGGGGGGGGGGCTGTCACACCTGGCAGTGCTCAGGGGTTACTCCTGGCTCTATGCTCAGAAATTGCCCCTGGGGGAACCATATGGGATACCAGGATTCGAACCACCATCCTTCTGCCTGGAAGGCTGATGCATTACCTCCAGGCTATCTCTCCTCCCAGAAACTCGTAAATTTTAAGTTGTAAAACTATTGATAATAGTCATACATTTTTGTGACTAATTAACTGACCATCAAACTCTTTTGTATTCAATTTTATTTTTTTTTGAGGGGGTAATGGAATTAGGATAACATCTATCATTTAACCAATTTAAGTTTTACTCTGGGAATTTGTATATAATCGTGCAAAAAAAGGCATAAATTATGGAGTCCTTATATCTATTAAAAATATTAATCTCAAACATTTGTTTACCATTTGATACTTTTTATTTTCTTTTTTTTGGGGGGGTCACACCCGGCAGTGCTCAGGGGTTACTCCTGGCTCCATGCTCAGAAATTGGTCCTGGCAGGCACGGGGGACCATATGGGGCACCAGGATTCGAACCGATGACCTTTTGCATGAAAGGCAAACACCTTACCTCCATGCTATCTCCCGGGCCCCTTTATTTTCTTTTTTACTGTAATGTGCCTCCTACTCATAGGAAAATCTTTTCCTTCTTTTTCTTTCTTCTTCCTCTTTCTTCTGCATCTTCTTCTTTTTCCTCTCCCCTCTTCCTCGTCCTCCTCCTTCTTCCTCCTTCTTCCCCCTTCTTCCTTCTTCCTTCTTCCCATTACTTCTTATTCTTCCTACTTCCTGCTTCTTCCTCCTCCTCCTCCTTCTTTCTTCCTCCTCCTGCTCTTCATTCTCCACCTTTTTCTTCCTCCTCCATCTTCTACTTCCTCCTCCTTGTCCTCCCTTCCTTCACCTTCTTCATTCTTTCTTACTCTTCTTCCTCTCCCTCCTACTTATTCATCTTATTCTCCCTCCTACTTCTTCCTCCTTCTTTCTCTACTTCCTCCTCCTTCTCCCTCTTCTTTCACCTCTTCTTGCTTCTTCCTTTTCCTCTCTTTGTACTCCTTCCTCTTCTTCCCTCTTTTTTCTTCTTTCTTCTTCATCCTTCCTCTTCCTCCTTTACTCCTTTTTCCTCTTTCTTTCCTCCTTCATTCTTCTTCCTCCTCCACTTTCTTATTCCTCCTTTTTCTTCCTTCTCCTCCTCCCTCATCTTCTACTTCTTCCTCCTTCACCTTTTATATTCTTCTTCCTTATTTTTCTTCTTCCTCCTCTTCCAACTTCATCTTCTTCCTTCCTCTTCCTTCCTTCCTGTTCCTATTTCTTCATCCTCTTTCCTTCTTCCTCTTCCTTTCTTTTCTTTTTTCTTCTTCCTCCTCCTCCTTCATCTTCCTCCCTTCCTAATCCTTCTTTCTTCTTTGTCGTCTTTCTTATTCTTTCTTCTTTCTCCATCTTTTTCATTTTCATCCTTCTTCCTCCTTCTCTTCCTCTTCTTCCTTCTTTTTCTTCCTCCTCTGTCTTCTCCTTTCATTCCATCTTCTTCCTTCTTCTTCTTGTACTTCTTATTCCTTCTCTTTTCCTCCTCCTCTTCCTCCATTGTCTTCATCTTCCTCCCTTACTCATCCTCCTTCTTTTTCCTTCTTATTCTTTCTTCTCTATTTTATTTATCCTTCTTATATTCTTCTTACTCCTACATCTTTTTTCCTTCTTCCTCCTGCTCTTTCTTCTCTTTTTCCTCCTTCCATCTTTACCTCTTCCTCCTTTTTCTTTCTTCTTCCTCTTCCTCCCTTCCTCCTCCTTCCTTGTTTTCTGTCCTCTTCTTCCTCCTTCTGTCTTCTTCCTTATTCTTTTTCCTCTTCTCTTTTCTCTCCTATTCTTCGTTCTCCTCCATCTTCTTCCTCTTTCTTCCCCTTCTTCCCTTTTCTTCTTTTTTCTTGCTATTACTTCTTATTCTTTCTCCTTCTCCTTTCTTCTTCTTCCTCCTCCTGCACTTCCTTTACCACCATCTTCTTCCACTTCCTTTTCTTCATCTTCTACTTCTTCCTCTTTCTTGTCCTCCTTCATCTTCTTGTTTTTTTCTTCTTCGTCCTCTTCCTTCTTCAACTTCTTCCCTCTTCTTTTTTTTTTAACTTTTTTTAACACCCCCTTCACCAGTGCAACTTTTCCACCAACAATGTCCCAAATCTCCCTCCCTCCCAACCCACCCCCACCTGTACTCCATACAGGCTTTCCAGTTCCGTCATTCATGAATATGATTAGGATAGTTCTCTGTGTAGGAGTTTCTATAACTGAACTCACCACTCATTGTGGTGAGCTTCATGAAGTGAGCTGGAAGTTCCAGTCCTCCTCCCATTATATCTCAGGATTGTGCAAAAATGACTTTCATTTTTCTCAGAACCCATAGATGAGTGAGACAATTCTACGTCTCTCTCCCTCTGACTTATTTCACTCAGCATGGTAGATTCCATGTAGATCCGTGTATATGAAAATGTCATGACTTCATCTCTCCTGACAGCTGCATAATATTCCATTATGTATATGTACCACAGTTTCTTTACCATTCATCTGTTGAAGGACATCTTGGTTGTTTCCAGAGCCTGGCTATTGTGAATAATGCTGCAATAAATATAGGTGTGAGGAAGTGGTTTTTGTATTGCATTCTTGTGTTCTTAGGATATATCCCTAGGAGTGGAATAGCTGGGACAAATGGGAGCTCAATTTCCAGATTTTGGAGGAAACTCCATATTGCTTTCCATAGAGGTTGGACTAGATGGCATTCCCACCAGCAGTGAATAAGAGTTCCTTTCTCTCCACATTCCCGCCAACAATGATTATTCTCATTCTTTGTGATGTGAGCCAATCTCTGTGGTGTGAGGTGGTATCTCATCGTTGTTTTGATTTGCATCTCCCTGATGATTAATGATGAGTAGCATTTTTTCATGTGCCTTTTAGCCATTTGTATTTCTTTTTTTTTTTATCAAAGTGTCTGTTCAATTCTTTTCCCCATATTTTGATGGGGTTAGATTTTTTTTCTTGTAAAGTTCTGTCAGTGCCCTGTATATTTTGGATATTAGTCCCTTATCTGATGGGTGTAGAGTGAATAGTTTCTCCCACTCGGTGGGTAACTCTTGTATCCTGGGCACTATTTCTTTTGAGGTACAGAAACTTCTCAGTCTAATGTATTCCCATCTGTTGATCTCTGCTTCCACTTGTTTGGAAAGGATAGTTTCCTCCTTGAAGATGCACTTCGTCTCGATGTCATGGATTGCTTTACTGACATGTTGTCCTATATACCTTATGGTATCAGGTCTGATATCGAGGTCGTTAATCCATTTGGATTTTCCCTTCGTACATGATGTTAACTGGGGGTCTATTTTCGCTTTTTTGCAAGTAGCTAACCAGTTCTGCCAGCACCACTTGTTGAAGAGGCTTTCCCTATTCCACTTAGGATTTCTTGCTCCTTTGTCAAAAATTAGGTACTTGTATGTCTGGGGAACAATGTCTGATTATTCAAGACTATTCCACTGATCTGAAGGTCTGTCTTTATTCCAATACCATGCTGTTTTGATAACTATTGCTTTATAGTACAGTTTAAAGTTAGGGAAAGTAATGCCTCCCATTTTCCTTTTCCCTAGGAGTACTTTAGCTATTCTAGGGTGTTTATTGTTCCAGATAAACTTCATAAGTGTTTGATCCACTTCTTTGAAGAATGTCATGGATATCTTTATAGGGATGGCATTAAATCTGTCTAATGCTTTGGGGAGTTTTGCCATTTTAATGATGTTAATCCTGCCAATCCATGAGCAGGGTATATGTTTGCATTTCCTTGTGTCTTCCCTTATTTCTTGGAGCAGGGCTTTATAGTTTCTTTGTATAGGTCCTTCGTGTCTTTGGTCAAGTTGACTCCAAGATATTTGATTTTGTGTGGTGCTATTGTGAATGGGATTGCCTTCTTATATTCCTTCTCTTCCCTATTATTGTTAGTGTATAAAAAGGCCATTGATTTCTGTGTGTTAATTTTATATCCTGCCACCTTGCTATATGAGTTTATTATTTCTAGAAGCTTTTTGGTAGACTCTTTAGGGTTTTCTAGGTAGAGTATCATGTCGTCTGCAAACAATGAGCGCTTAACTTCTTCCTTTCCTATCTGGATTCCCTTGATATCCTTTACTTGCCTGATCGCTATAGCAAGAACTTCCAGTACTATGTTGAAGATGAGTGGTGAGAGCGGAAAGTCTTGTCTTGTAAGAATTTAGAGGAAAGGCTTTTAGTATTTCTCCATTAAGGATAATATTTGCCATTGGCTTGTGGTAAATGGCTTTAACTAGATTGAGAAAGGTTCCTTCCATTCCCATCTTGCTGAGAGTTTTGATCAAGAATGTGTGTTGGACCTTATCAAATGCTTTCTCTGCATCTATTGATATGATCATGTTATTTTTCTTTTTCTTCTTGTTGATGTTGTGTATGATGTTGATAGATTTGCGGATGTTAAACCAAACCTGAATTCATGGAATGAAACCTACTTGATCGTAGTGTATGATCTTCTTGATGACGTATTGGATTCTATTTGCCAGTAATTTGTTGAAAATCTTTGCATCGGCATTCATCAGGGATATTGGTCTGTAATTTTCTTTTTTAGCAGCATCTCTGTCCGGTTTTGTTATCAAGATGATGTTAGCTTCATAAAAGCTGTTTGGGAGAATTCCCGTTTTTTCAATTTCATGAAACAACCTGGCTAGGATTGGTAGTAGCTCCTCTTGAAAGATTTGACAAAATTCATTAGGAAATCCTTCTGGGCCTGAGCTTTTCTTTTTAGGCAGATGTTTGATTACATTTTCAATTTCCTCAGTGGCGATGGGGGCGTTTAGATAATCTACCTCCTCCTTATTTAAATGTGGAAGGTTATATGTGTCCAAGAATTTTTCCATTTCTTCCAGATTCTCATATTTAGTAGCATAATGTTTCTCGAATTATTTTCTGATTACCCATTGGATCTCTGCAGTATCTGTCGTGATCTCCCCCTTTTCATTTCTAATACGTGTTATCAGATTTCTCTCTCTCTTTCTTTGTGAGTTTTGCCAATGGCCTATCAATCTTGTTTATTTTTTCAAAGAACCAGCTTCTGCTTTCATTGATCTTTCAGACTGATTTTCGGTTTTCCACTTCATTGAGTTCTGCTTTCAGCTTTATAATTTCCTTCTGTCTCCCTATTTTTGGTTCCTTTTGTTGATCATTTTCTAATTTTTTGAGCTGTGTCATTAGGTTATTCAAGTATGCCCCTTCTTCCTTTCTGATGTGTGCTTGTAGAGCTATAATTTTCCTCTCAGGATCGCTTTTGCTGTGTCCCATAGATTCTGGGGAGTGGTGTCTTCATTATCATTTGTTTCCAGGAAAGTTTTGATTTCCTTTTTGATCTGATCTTAGGCCCACTGGCTGTTCAGTAGCAGGGTGTTTAATTTCCAGCTGTAATGTTTTTCTTCTGTGTGGCTTTGTAGTTCACATCTTATTTCAGAGCCTTGTGGTCGGCACAGGTAACTTGCAAGATTTCTATTCCCTTGATTTTATGGAGGTATGTTTTATGTGTCAGTATGTAGTCTATCCTGGAGAATGACCCATGTACATTGGAGAAGAATGTGTATCCAGGTTTTTTGGGATGAAGTGTTCTATATACATTTACTAGTCCTCTTTCTTCCATTTCTCCTTTCAGGACCAGCATATTTTTGTTGGGTTTCATTCTGGTTGACCTATCAAGTGTTGATAGGCCTGAGTTAAGGTCTCCCATAATTATTGTCTTATCATCGATTTCTACTTTCAGATTTGTGAGTAACTGTATTAGATAATTTGTTGGTCTCTCATTGGGTGCATAAATGTTTAATAGTCTGATTTCTTCCTGTTGCACATATCCCTTAATTAGAACTAATGTCCATCTTTGTCCCTTACCACTTTTCTGAGTATAAAGTTGACGTCATCAGATATTAATATGGCCACCCCAGCTTTTTTGAACGTATTGTTTGCTTCTATGATTTTCCTCCAGCCTTTGATTTTGAGTCTATGTTTATTCTGCCTACTCAGATGTGTTTCCTGTAGGTAGCAGGATGTTGGTTTCATCGTTTTGACCCACTTTGCCACTCTGTGTCTTTTAATTGGTGAATTTAGTCCATTAACATTGAGGGAGATGACTGTCATAGGGTTTAATGTCATCTTTGGAGATAAGTTTCCTGTGCTTGTTGGTCTCTCTTGTCTTAGAGTAGACCTGTCAGTTTTTCCTTTAAAGCTGGGTAATCTTCGGTGAAGTTTTTAAGTTGTTGTTTATCCATGAAGCTATGTATACTTCCTTCAAACCTGAATGTGAGTCGGGCTGGGTGCATTCATTTCTTTCAGTCTTGTCACAATATCCCACCACTGTCTTCTGGCCTTGAGAATTTCTTGTGACATGTCTGCTGTAAGTCTCAGGTATGCTCCGTTGAATATAATTTCCCTTTTTGATCTTGCTGCATTCAGTATTCTATCTCTATCTGTACGATTTGTCATTGTAACGAGGATGTGTCTGGGGGTGTTTTTCTTTGAGTCTCTCTGTGCTGGTACTCTTCGGGCATGCAGGATTTGATTGCATGTAGTCATTAACTCTGATACTGTCTCTTTGATGATGTCTTTGACAATTGATTCTTCCTGGTGATCTCCTACTTGGGTCTCTGGGACTCCAATGATTCTTATATAGTTTTTTTTGGGTTTGTCAAAGACTTCAATTTTCATCTGTTCACATTCCTTGAGTATTTTTTTCCATTGCCTGATCGTTTGTCATAAGTTTCTTTTCCCATTTCTTCTGCTGTATTGAGTTTTTGTGCATCACATCTTCCAGTACTCCGATTCTCTCTTCAGCTGCTGTTACCCTGGTGTTGAGGGCATCCACTGAGGTTCAGTTGAGCTACCGTGTTTTTCAGGCCAGCTATTTCAGTTTGGAATTTTCTGAGTTCTGTCTTTGTGTTCTGTTCTGATCAAGCTATGCTTTCTTGGAGTTTTACAAACATATTCCATATTTCTAATTTAAGTTCCTTATCTGAGAGCCTAAGCAGAGGGTTGTGATTTTTAAGGTCATACAAACCATCATCCTCATTCTCGGTGCATAGTGTTTGCCTATGAGCTTTCCGCATTGTCACGCCAGTAGTGTGGTTTTTCCTGCGTGTTGTGATGGGGTTTATTGGTTAGAAAGAGTGTGCGGCCTCGAAGTGGAGCGGCCGCGCTCTTCTAGGGCTCCAAGAATTCAGAAAAGACAGAAGCACAGAAAAAGACTCCCCTCAGTCTACAGTTCCCTTAGCAGAGCGCAGTAGGGTGGAGTCTCCCGCAGGAGGAGCAATCAGCTCTCCAATTGGGAATCTCCACAGCCAGATCTTACTCACTCATTAGCTAGCTGGCAGCTTCAGAATGCAGTGATTTCTGGATTCACTTCCCAGGGCTCTGGTCTTTGGGGAGAGCTCCAAGAATTCAGAAAAGACAGAAGCACAGAAAAAGACTCCCCTCAGTCCACAGTTCCCTTAGCAGAGCACAGTAGGGCGGAATCTCCTCTTCCCTCTTCTTCCTTTTTCTACCTTCTTCCTTTCTTCCTCTTCTGATTTTTCTCCTCCTTCCTTCTTCCTCATCCTTCCTTTACTTCTTCCTTCTTCTTCCTCCTACTGCTGCTTCTTCTCCATCCTCTTATTCCTCCTCCTATTTCTTCTTCCTTCTTCTACTTTCTTCATCTTCTTCCTTGTTCTTCATCCTCTTCTCCTTTCCCTAATCTTTTTCGTCCTCCTTCTTCTTCCTCTTTCTTTCCCCTCCTTCCTTTTTCCTTCCTTCTTCTTCCTATTACTTCTTATTATTCCTCCTCTGTCAAGGCATGCAGCATGCATGTCTCCATTACTTAGGGATGCACACTCCAGATGTGTCTTTTGGCTTTCCTGGTGCAGTGCCTAATTCTCCCCACCCCCCAAGAAATATTTCAGCTAGAAGGCCCGTTGGTGGAAGTCAATCATAACCCCTGCGTGGATTACTGGCTATATTTCTGACATGGCTGTGACGTTATATTTCTCTCTTCTTTTATTTGATTTTTTCTCTTTTGCTAACTAGAGAAATTTGTCCTTTGATATCCTGCAGTCATTAAGAAATTCCAGTACCAATGAAAGCTGCTAGAAGCTCTGTGCTGGCTAAGTATATTTGCAAGTCAAAGCCAGCTTCCTCTCTTTCTGTCAGCCTATTTGTTTACAAAGGCCAAGTCAAAACTTAGCATCTTCAAGACAATGATCTGCTCTCCTTGCCTTTGAACACCAGAGCAGAATGATTTTGCCTCAGAGACTTTCCCTGTCACTTTGAATACCTGCTTACCAACAGTTTTGGCCAGTGTAGAATTAGGCTATTTTACTAGGTATAATTTTGTACCCCTTTCATAAGTTTTAGCTCTTTCTTTTACCAGATCATAGGAAGTGGGGGTCTTGGCCCCTATCTAGAATACCATTCCCTCAGGTTAAGGATATTTGTTATTAGGAAGAAAATGAGGATTCCTGCTATTCCCTTAATTTACATCAGTAATGGCTTCTAGGGCCAGGAACTACTTTGATATTTAAGAAATTAGCCTTCCTTTTATCCTGACTCCTAACTGAAACCTATTCTATTCTAAGGTTATAAGCCACCTAAAGCTATGTGTATTTGTTCTAAAATCAAACAATGTACATTGATAGTTCCTGTACTTTGAAAGAAACAAATGTTGGCATTCTTTTTATGATATCACTCTTTTTACCCTTTATATACTCCCTTGCCTGAAAATTAAATTTGTCACCCTCCTGCCAGAAATGTGTTGACCCCACATACACTGCGTGTGGTATCATTATTTCATATTTCATATTTGTCTGCTCGTGTACCCATTTTCCTCTCGTGAAAGGACTATGACAAATGAGATTGCTGAGATGCAGCACGTCTACAGCACTCCTCCTTCCTACATTTTCTTCCTTCTCCTGCTCTTGCTCCTCCAACTTCTTTTTCCTTCTTCCTCCTCCTTCATCTTCTACTTCTTCCTCCTCTTTGTCCTCCTTCACATTCTTCCTTCTTTTCCTTCTTCCTCTTCTTTCTCCTCCTCTTCAACTTCTTTCCTCTTCATCCTTCTTCCACCTTCTTCTTTCCTCTTCCTATTTATTCTTCTTCCTCCTCCTTCTTTCTTCCTCCTTCCTTTTCTCCTTTTTCTGTCTCCTCTTCCTTCTCCTTCCTCTTCCTCCTCTGCTACTTCTTCTCCTTCTTCTTCCCCGTGTTTCTATTTCTTCATCTTCCTTCTTCTTATTCCTCTTCTTCCTCCTACTCCTCCTCCCTCTACTTCTTCTTACTCCATATTCTTCAATCTTCTTTTTCTTCCTCTTCCTCCTCCTCTTCTTTCCTTTCTTCTTCTTCTTCTTCCTCCTTTTCCTCTTCCTCTTCCTTTTCCTTCTTATTCTTCCTTCTTCTACTTCCTCCTTCTTCTTACACTGCTTTCTTCTTCCTCTTTTCTTCTTCCTCTTCTTCCTCCATTTCTTCCTTCTCCATCTTCTTGTTCTTCCTTCTTCTACATTTTCCTTCTTCTTCCTCCTCCTTCCTCATTCCCTTCCTCTTCTTCCTCTTTCTTCTTCGTATTTATTCTTCTTTCTTGTTTTTCCTGCGTCTCTTCCTTGTCCTCCTTCCTTTATCTTCTTCATTCTTCTTCCTTCAATCCTCATTCTTATTCATCATCTTCTTCCTCCCACTCCTTCTTAATCCTCCTTTCTCCTTTTTTCTTTTCATCCTCCTTCCTCCTCCTGCTCCTTCTTCATCTTTCTCCCTTTCTCATCATTCCTTCTTCCTTCTTATTCTTTCTTCTTTCTCCTTCATCTGTTTCATCCTTCTGTCTTCTATCTCTTCTTCCTCCTAATGTTTTTCCTCCTCCTCCTTTTCCTCTTCTTCATCGTCCTGCTCTTTCCTTCCTTCTTCTTCCACTTTCTTCTTCTTCCTCCATCTTCCTCCTTCTTCATCTTCCTCCCTTTCTCATCCTCCCTTCTTATTATTCTTTCTTCTATGTCTTCTTTCTCCTTTTTCTTCTACTTCTACCTCCTTCTTCTTTCTTCTTTTTCCTTCCTTCCTTCCTTCTTCTTCTTACTCCTCTTCCTTCTCCTTCTTATTTCTTCCTCTTCTTAGTTCATCTTCTTTCTCCTCCCTTTCTTGTTCCTCCTACTTCTTCATCTTCCACCCTTCCTCCTCCTCCTTTCTTCTTCTTCTTTCTTCTTCCTCCATCTTCTGCATCTTCTTCCTTATTCTTTATTTTTCTTCCTCTTCTCCTCCTATTCCTCTTCCTCCTTTTTCTCAATCTGTTTTCTTCCCCTTCTTCCTTTTTCTTCTACTCCTCCTCCCCTTCCTTCATTCTCCTTCTTCATCCTCTTCCCCTTCTTCCTTCTTCCTTTTTCTTCATTTTCTTCTTCTTTCTATTACATATTATTCTTCCTCCTTCCTTCCTTCTCCTGCTCTTCCTCCTCCACCTTCTTCTTCCTCCTCCTTCTTCATTTTCTACTTCTTCCTCCTCCTTCTTGTCATCTTTCCTTTATCTTCTTTTTGTTTTTCCTTTTCTTCTTCCTCCTCTTCCTTCTTAAATTCTTTTTTCCTCTTCTTCCTTTTCTTCTTCCTTTTTCCTTCTTTCTCTATTTTTCTTCCTCCTCCTTTCTTCTTCCTCCTCATCCTTCCTTATTTCTTCCTTCTTGTTTTTCTTCTTTCTCCTCCTCCTGCTACTGCTTGTTCTCCTTCCTCTTATTTCTCCTACTTCATCATCTTCCTGCTTCTTTCTCTTCCACCTCCTTCTCCCCTTCTCCTTCTTCCTCCTTCTTCAATCTTTTTCCTCTTCCTCCTTTTCATCTTTAATTCCTTCTTCCTTCTGCTTCATCCTTTTTCCTCCCCTTTCTTCTTCCTCTTTTTCATCTTCTTCCTCTTCTTTATTTTCCTCTTCCTTCTTACTATATCTTCCTCCTTTTTCTTCCTCCTTTGCTGCCGATGGCCAGTGTCTCTAGACAGTTTCTTCTTAGTGGGTTCGTGAAACCTTTCCACGGGAGAGAGTGTGTCACGGAAGGAGACGGAAGAACGGAATAATATTGAAGAAATGAAATTACCACACGCAACGCATGGGGACTTGCGCCATTGAAAGCCAAGACGCGTTTATTTTTCTCTGGGGTGCTTTTATGGCTGAACTCTGGAATGCAGAGTGTAATTTTGGGAAATCAAGGAAGATAGGAGGAAGTTGAGGGAGCACAATGGAAGAACCTACCTAGAATCTGCATAGTAAAAGACTGAATGCTGGGGTGAAAGTAATTTTGTTGTACGTCTGGTACTGTTTTGGGTAAGCAGGAGAAAAACACAGGTAATTATCAGGAAAGTGAGACAAGCAGGTAATTTTCAGGGAAGTGCGAGAAGTGCTTTTAGAGTTTTGGGGGAGAAACTGAAAACAGCTTTCATCCTGAGCTGAGTTTTGGAAAAACAATCTTGGTGCCAGGGTGGCACCAGAGTGAAGGAAACATTTTAGCGTGAGTTTTGATACTGTCCTTCTTTGTCTGAAGGAGAAAATACTGAGGCCTGATTTCTCAAAAAATAAAGAGAGATATGGTCACAACCACTTATAGATCTATGCCAAACAATCCATGCAGAAGGGTCAACTGACTGACTTCTCTTAGGCGGGCCTTTTTGCCAAGATCTATTTCTTCTCAGGAATGCAGTACACCAGGAAGTAAGTCTAAGGAGCACTTCTGGTGTCTGTGCATCCTGAGTGGGTAGTGACACTCCTTCTTCCTCTTTTTGTATTCTTCCTCTTTTTCAGTCTTCCTTGTCTTCCTTTTCTTCCTCTATCTCTTCTGCCTCCATCTTCATGTTCTTCCTTCTTCTTCCTGCATCTCCTTCCTTCTTCCTTTCCTCCTCTTCTCTCTTCTTCTTTCTCCTTCTTTTCCTACTCCTTCATCTTCCTCCCTTCTTCCTCCTTCCTTCTTATACTTTCTTCTACCTTCTTCTTCCTCCTTCTTCTATCTTCTTCCTATTCTTTCTCCTAATTTTATTACTCTTCCTCCTCCTTTTTCTTCTTCTTCCTTCTTTTTCTTCTTTCTCCTCCTACTCCTTCTGCTTCATCTTCCTCCTTCCTCCATCCTTTTTCTTCATCTTCTTCCTCCTTTTCCTCCTACTCCTACTCCTTTTCCTTCCTTTCTACTTTCTTCTTTTAATAAAATTTGAGAGGTCAATAATCAAAGACAAAAATTTAAATAATATAGTGCCATGTAGCCATTTATATCAATGACAGGAAATAAAGATCAAACAAATTGTGGAATTGGTAGAAGCTGTCTACAGCAGTTTTTACAGGATCTTTTATTTTATTTTATTTTTTTTTGTTTTTGTTTTTGAGTCACACCCGGCAGTGCTCAGGGGTTACTCCTGGCTCCATGCTCAGAAATCGCTCCTGGCAGGCACGGGGGACCATATGGGGCACCGGGATTCAAACCGATGACCTTCTGCATGAAAGGCAAACACCTTACCTCTATGCTATCTCCCGGGCCCCAGGATCTTTTTTTAATTATCTTTATTTAAAACACCATGATTACAAATATGATTGTAGTTGTATAATTACAGTCATGTAAAAACACCAGTGCAAGATTCCCACCACCAATTGCCCAGATTTCCCTCCTCCACACCCAATCCACACCCGTATTCGAGACAGGCTTTCTATTTCCTTCATTCATTCACATTGTTATGATAGTTTTCAGTGCAGTTATTTCTCTAACTGCACTCATCACTGTATGTGGTGAGTTTCATGTCATGAGCTGCACCTACATGGGTAAATGGTGGGAAATAATGGTTGGGACTGAGGTAGTAAAAGATTCAAAATGAGCTTTGTAGGGCAGTATACAGATCACAATACAAGATGGATAATTATGCATATATAAACTATATGCATATAATACTATCAATATATGATGACATGGGGCGCTAGCCCTCGCATGGTTTTTGACATGGAGACCAAGGAAAAAAGTTTCCAGTGACTGTCCCAACATAAACCAGTGCTGCAACAGCCCACCCTCTTCCCAAAGCACATTCCCATTAGTGTGGGGAGAGGTAGGGGAAATCCTGATGACCCCTAAATATTCTACCTGGACCAGTGCCCAGGGAAGGCTTGGAGTACAGGAAGAAAGAGGGGGATGGCTGGGAGCCTGCCAAGCCTCCCAATACTCCCCAGACTAGAGAGAAGACCTTCAGCATGGGGTCCTCCTTAAACCCCAAACCTGACAAGAGCTGACCTCCAGAATCAAAGAGAAAACCTGAAGTCAGATACCTGCCTGCCCTCTTCCCCATGCACCTCCCTCCTGGAGTAAGGAGGGAGGAGGGAAGCCTGAGGACCCCTAAGAGTCCACCTGAACCCACTTCTGGCCATCTGAGCTGGCACCCAGGGAAGGCCTTGAGTCCAGGGAAGAAAGAACGGAATGATTGGGAGCCTGCCAGGCCTCCAAGCACTCCCTAGGCTAGGGAGAAGGCCTATGGCATGGGGCCTCCCAAACCCCAAACCTGGGAAGAGCTGGCCTCCAGAATCAAAGAGGAAACCAGAAGCCAGATATCTGCCCACCCTACTCCCCATGCACCTCCCCACTGGAATACAGAGGGAGGGGTGAAGCCTGAGGACCCCTAAGAGTCCACCTGAACCCACCTCTAGCCATCTGGGCAGGCACCCAGGGAAGGCCTGAATCCAGGGGAGAAAGAGGGGGACAGCTGGGGGCCTGCCAAGCCTCCCAGTACTCCCCAGGCTAGGGAGAAGGCCTCCGGCATGGGGTCTCCCCAAACCTCATACCTATCAAGAGCTGAATAAGCTGAGCTTTTAGTCCTGTAAATTCAGTGTGAAAATTTCTAATTTCAGTCTCAAATCTTCTTGATGCTTTTTTGTGCTCCAGTCAAGTATATCGATGATTTTTTTTGAGCTCCCTGAACATCTTCCATAATTCTACTCAAAATTTCTTATTTGAGAAGATACCTAGTTGCTTGCTACTTTTGGGGTTATCAGAGAAGCCACCTTGATTCTTTAACCATGGAGTTATACTGCAAAATTTCTCCATTGTTAAGGCTGTAGATTGCTTGTTAGAATGTGGAGAAATGGAGTTCAGGGGTTAAAAGATAAGTACTGCTGTTGGTGCTTTTAGGGTGTGGGTCCTGGAGAGATTATGCTCCTTGGTGTCTCTGTGCTGGCTCACGGAAAGAAGGCAGAGAGTGGGGCAGCCATTCTTTTTAAGTCTCTGGTGCCCAATCACACGGCACTAATTGGCCCCACATTAGTTGGGTGGGGACATCTTACCGGGTGTGGGTCTTGGAGAGATTATGCTCTTTGGTTTCTCTGTGCTGGCTCGCGGAAAGAAGGCAGAGAGTGGGACAGCCATTTGTTTTAAGTCTCTGGTCACATGGCAGGAATAAGCCCCAAATTATTTGAGTGCAGGCATCTTACCAGGTGTGGGTCCTGGAGAGATTATGCTCCTTGGTGTCTCTGGGCTGGCTTGCGGAAAGAAGCGCTACTTTCTTCTTATTCCTCTTCTGCTTCCTCCTCCTCTTCCTCCTTCTTTTTCTTCTTCCTTCTTATTCCCCCTCCATCTTAATCTTACTCCCTTGATTCTCCTTCCTTCTTCTTTTTATTATTTCTTCTTATTCCTCCATTTAATCTTCCTTCTTCTTCTCCTTCTCCTCTTCCCTGATATCCTGCTTCTTCTTCCTCTTTCTTCCCTTCTTCTACCTTCTTCCTTCTTACTTCTTTTTATTACTCCTCTTCCTTATTCCTTTTTATCCTTTCTTCTTCCACCTTTTTTGCTTTCCTCCTCTTCCTCCTTCTTCCTTTTCTATCTCCTTTTCCTATTTCTTCTTATTCATCTTGGTCCCTTTCTCCTCCTTCCTTCTTCTTCCTTCTTATTCTTTATCTTCCATCTTCTTCCTCCTACTTTCTCCTTCTTCATCTTCTTCCTTTTCTCCTCCTCCTCCTTATTCTTCTTCTTCCTTTTCTTGTTCACCTTCCTCCTTTCCTCCTCCTTCCTCCTCCTTCTTCCTTCTTCCTCATTCTTCATATTCACCTCCTTCTTTTTCTGTTTTTCCTACTCCTCTTCTTTCTCCTCCTCTTCCTTCTTATTTCTTCTTCTTCCTCCTTCCCTTCTGTCCTCTTCATCTTCCTCTTTCCTCATCATTCCTTCTTTTCTTCTTTCTTCTAATTCAGTCTTCTGTCTTGTTTCTCCTTTTTCTTCTTCCTCCTCCTTCTTCCTTCTTTTTTCCTTCTCTTTGCTTCCTCTTCTTCCATCTCCTCTGCTTCCTCCTCCTCCCCCTTGTTCTTCCTCCTTTTACTTACTTCTTCGTCCTTCTCCTTCTTCTTCCTCCTTCTTTCTCCTCTTCTTTTTGTTCCTCCTCCTCCTTCTAGTTCATCTTCCTCCTTTCCTCCTTACTTCTTCTTTCTTCTTCCTCCTTCTGCATCTTCTTCTTCCTTATTCTTTTTCTTCCTCTTCTCCTCTTCCTCTTCCCCCTTCCTCTTCATCCACTTTCCCCTTCTTCATCCTTCTTCCTTTTTCCTCCCTTCCTTCTTCTTCCTGTTACTTCTTCCTCCTCCGTCCTGCTTCTTCTTCCTCCACCTTCTTTCTTCTTCCTCCTCCATCTGATATTCCTCTTCCTTCTCCTCTTGCCCCTTTTCCTTCTTCTTATCTTCCTCCTCTTCCTCTTCTTCTACTCCTCTTCCTCTTCTTCCTCCTCCTCTTCTTCTCCCCTTCTTTTCTTCTCCTTTTTCTTCTCCTCCTTCACATCATCCTCCTTCCACTCTTCCTCCTCTTCCTTTTCCTCTTTTACTTCTCTTCATTTTCTTCCTCTTCTCCTCTTCCTCTTCTTATCCTCCTCCTCCTATTTCTCCTCCTCCTCTTCCTCTTGGTTCTTTGAAAATATAAACAATATTGATAGGCCATTGGCAAAACTCACTAAGAAAGAGAGGGAGAGAATTTGATAAGCCACATCAAATATCAAAAGGGGGAGATCACTACAGATACTGCAGAGATTCAAAGGGTATTCAGAGATACTTTGAGAAATTCTATGACACTCAATATGAGAATCTGGAAGAAATGGATTAATTATTGAACTGTTTTAACATTCCACAGTTGAATAAAGAGGATGTAGCATATCTAAATACCCCCATTACTATTAAGGACATTAATACTGTAATCAAAAGTTTGCCCCAAAACAAAAGACCAGGCCCGGATGGATTCATGAATGAATTTTTTAAAACCTTTCAAGAGGAAATACTACCAATCCTAGCCAAACTCTTTCATGAATTTGAAAAGAAAGAAACAGGAATATTCAATTAGGTTTTATGAAGCCAACATCACCTTGATACAAAAACCAGATAGAGATGCTGCCAAAAAATTAAAATTACAGAGCAAAATCCCTGATGAATACAGATGCAAAGATCCTCAACAAAATCCTGGCAAACAGAATCCAGTGCCTCATCAAGAATATCATTCACTATGATCAAGTAGGTTTCATCCCAGGAACGCAAGGATGATTTAACATCCATAATTCTATCAACATAATATACAACATCAACAACAAGAAAAATAAAAATCACATGGTCATATCAATAGACAGAGAAAGCATTTGATAAGATCCAACACCCATTCTTGATGAAAACTATAAGCAAGATGGGAAGGAAAGGAACTTTTCTCAATATAGTCAAAACATCTACCACAAGCCAATGGCAAATATTATGTTCAATGGAGAAAAAATAAAAGCCTTTCCTATAAATTCTGGTACAAGACAAGGCTGTCCTCTCTCACCACTCTTATTCAACACAGTACTGGAAGTCCTTTCTATAGAGATTAGGCAAGAAAAGGATATGAAGGAAATCTATATAGGAAAGGAAGAAGTCAAGCTCTCATTGTTTGCAGATGACATAATACTCTACTTATAAAACCCTAAAGACTCTACCAAAAAGCTTCCAGAAACAATAGATTGATAATAGAATGTGGAAAACTACAAAATTAACACGCAAAATTAAATGGCCTTTTTATACACCAATAATGATAGGGAAAAAATGGACATTAAGAAAACAACCCTATTCACATTAGTTCCACACAAACTCAAATATCTTGGAGTCAACTTGACTAAAGATGTCAAGGACTGATACAAAGAAAACTATAAAATACTGCTCCAAGAAATGAGAGGACACACGAAAATGAAAACACATACCATGCTCATGGATTGGCAGGATCAACATAATTAAAATGGCAATACTCCCAAGTGTATTGTACAGATTTAATGCGATTCCTCTAAAGATACTCATGACATTCTTCAAAGAAGTGGATCAAACACTTCTGAAATTCATTTGGATCAATAAACACCCTTGAATAGCTAAAGCACTCCTTGGGAAAAGGAATATGGGAGGCATTACTTTCCCCAATTTTAAGCTGTATTACAAAGCAATAGTTATCAAAACAGCATGATATAGGAATAAAGATAGACCCTCAGATCATTGGAATAGGCTTCAGTACTCAGAGAATGTTCCCCAGACATACAACCACCTAGTTTTTGATAAAGGAGCAAGGAATCCTAAATGAAGCAAGGAAAGCCTCTTCAAAAAGTAGTGTTGCCACAACTACTAACCACTTGCAAAAAAGCAAGCTCAGACCTCTAGCTAACACCAAGTATGAAGGTAAAATCCAAATGGCTTAAAGACCTTGATATATGATCTGCAACTATAAGGTATATAGAATAACATGTAGGTAAAACACTCCATGATATTGAGACTAAAGGCATCTTTAAGGAGGGAACAGCACTCTCCAAACAAGTGAAAGCAGAGATAAACAGATGGGAGTATATTAAGCTGAGGAGCTTCTGCACCTCAGAGATAGTACCCAGAATACAAAAGTCACTCACTAAGTGGAGAACTTATTCACCCAATACTCATCAGGTAAAGGAATAATATCCAAAATAAAAAAGGTACTGACAGAACTTTACAAGAAAAACACATCAAAAAATGGGAAGAATAAATGAACAGACACTCATAAAAGAAGAAATGCAAAAAGTCAGAAGTCACATGAGAAGATGCTCCACATCACTAATCAGAGAGATGCAAATCAAAACAACTATGACACACCACTGAGATTGGCTTACATCACAAAGAAGGAAAAAAGCAGTGCTGGCAGGGATGTGGAGAGAAAGGAACTCTGTTTCACTGCTGATGGGAATGCTGTCTAGTCCAAACTTTATGGAAAGCGATATGGAGATTCCTCCAACAATTGGAAATTGGGATCCCATATGATCCAGCTATACCACTCCTAGGTATATACCCGTGGAATACAAAAATACAAAACAAAAATTCCTTCCTCACACCTATTTACAATAACCAGACTCTGGAAACAACTAAGATGCACTTCAAGAGATGAATGGCTAAAGAAACTGTGGCATACATACACAATGGAATATTATACAGCCGTCAGGAGAGATAAAATCATAAAATTTTCCATACATGGATGTATATGGAATCTATTATGCTGAGTGAAATAAGCCACTGGGAGAGAGATAAATTCAGAATAGTCTCACTCATCTATGGGTTTTAAGAAAAATGAAAGACATTTTTCATTAATTCTCAGAAACAAAAGAGATGAGAGCTGAAAGGTGCAGCTCACGACACGCAGCTCAACACAAAGGGTGATGAGTTCTGACAGAGAAATACCTACACTGAGAACTATCCTAAAATGTGAATTAATGCAGAAAGTAGAAAACCTGTCTTGAGTACAGACAGGGGCTGGGTGGGGAGGAAGGAGATTTGGGACATTGGTTTGGGAATGTTGCACTGGTAAAGGGGGGTGTTCTTTACATGACTGAAATCATACAACTACAATCATATTTGTAATCACGGTGTTTAAATAAAGAGAAAAAATAAAAAAGAGAACATTTTCTGCTTAAATAAAAACAGATCTCCCAATAAATCTGACCCCCAGCTCCAGGGTCATCACTGGGTGGCCAGATGTAGTCCTGAGCTGCACTGGTGGACTAAGTCTGGAGGGCCTGTCCAGTCCCTTTCCTTGTGGCTGATGTTGAGGCAGGGAGGAGAAGAGGACAGGAGTGAGCTCCAGGGATACTCCTGAGGCTTGTGGACCAGTCAATTTCAAGACAGGGAGTCAGGAGTATCTCCCATACATCCCAACCTCATCCTACTCAGGAGGTCCTAGCTCAGGGGATGCAGCTGGACTAGGGGCACTTAGTCACCCCCAAAGGGGAAGCCTCAGCATATGTTGGTCCCCCAGATGTGTCCCCAGGAGTCACATGGTCCCAGGACACTGACCCTCCAAGCAAGTGGTACAGTGAGGTCCTCACCCTGCTCAGGCTCTGAGCTTACTTGAGTGTGTGTGCAGGGCCATCCTATGTCTTGAGCTTTACAGAGAAATTTTGGTAGTTATGCCCAACTAAATATTACTCAGTTACAAAATATAAAATACTGTGTTTTGCTAAAACATGGATGTCATTAAGAAAAATAAGTCAGAAGAAGGCAAAATTACTGGATGAAACCAAGCAATAAAATGCTAAAAATAAACTCTTAGCCTCTGAAAACAGAAATGAGATTATCAAGCAGAAAAGGGGGCACAATAAGGAAAAACATCTATGGAAGGTGGAGGAGGGAAAGCAATTTGATAACAGTTATGATAGAAACACATGCTTAAAACATAAATGCCTAAACTAATGTAAACCAATTACTTCATTAAAAAAAGGGAATGAAAAAAAAGGAATGAAAGACCAAGAAAAGCAGTGAATCATATCACAACAGCTATAACAAAAGCCAGCAAAGAAATATAATAGAGGACGGCAGAGGTATAAAACTGAAAGAAAAAAAAAGATGAACTGTTATGTGGTTTAAACTATTAACACTAAAATGCTATTTAAATGAAACAATGGGTCAAGTGATATGATAGCTCAGCAGGTTGGGTGCTTGCCTTGCATGTGGTCAACCCACGTTCACTTCCTGGCATTCCAGATGTACCCCTTCCCCAAGCCACCAGAAGGGATTCCTGAGCACCATATCAGATGTGATCCAAAAAACCAAAATGTAAAGAAGATAATTATTTTAAGGAATACCTCACTGGATCACAAAGAGCTAAGCACTACTCTGTGTGCAGGAAGCCCAGTTTCAAGAATCAGCACCACAGAGTCCCTTGCAATAATACACTGGGCATGCCTCCAGAGAAAGCTGGGGAGTAGCCTCTACCACTGCCAGATATGGACTAAGACCAAAAGTAACAAAAAACATCAGTGTGGGGCTAGAAATATAGTTCCGGAAGCCTCCCCCACCCTTTACATACTTCTGGAAGCCCTTGCAGCCCTGGGAACCCCACATAACCACATAGCCACAAGTCCATCTATTGACCAGCTCCATCACATACTAATTTATTCTCAAGAGATGTAAACCAAGCCATGAAATAAAATCATGGCTACACCAGCCTCAGAGCTTAAAACCGAGGTACTCTCAGGGGGAGGGGCTTATCAATTTCACCCCTGCCAAAAACTCACCAGCTGCACCCAAAATCCACAATCATTACCATGCCAATGACTCCAAATTACCACTGATCTCTGCAGAGACACCTAACCAAAAAAATCTCCAAGTATGTCAGTATTTGGGCTGACAGCATGAAAACTTTGTCAGGAATGAGTGCAGGCACCCTCTACTCTCACCTCAACTTTTCATACTTCCAAAAGGCCTAGCAACCATAACCACACCCCACAACCATCTCATGTCAACCATAGAACTTGGAATTCCTTGGGCTGCACAGCAGCATACTCAGCAGCATGATATCTTTAAATATCTCAGTACTGACATCGCAGTAAGCACGTATCAAGTTAGATGCCAAGGTAGCATAGAAGCCAGCTAAGGTTAACAAACAGAACCGAGCCAGGAGAGGTGGCACTAAGAGGTAAGGTGTTTGCCTTGCTGGCGCTAACCAAGGAAGAATCTCGGTTCAATTCCCCATATGGTCCCCCCAAGCCAGGGGCAATTTCTGAGCTCTTAGCCTGGAGTAACCACTGAGCATCAAACAGGTGTGCCCCCCCCAAAAAAAAACCCAAACCAATAACTGAATTATCAATAAGAAACAAACAGAAATGGCTTCAGACAGTAATTTACAGTCCCAATAAAAGACATAATCATTTCCACAACTTTGCTTTGACTCAAGATTTTTTTCTTTTGATAATTCCATTATCATTCAGTTGTAAACAAGCAATATGAAGTAAATTATTTCCTGCCTGCCAGGGCGGACAAGAGCAGGAGAAGTGGGACACAGAGACAGTGGTGGATTGAATTTTACAATAGTGGTGGGATTGGTATTAGAACAGGAATGGCAGAAACAAATTAATTATGACCAACTAAAAAAGCTAGTGTTTAAATAATTTTTTTAAAAAAAAAACAAGGGGCCTAAGTGACAGGTAAGCCTCTTGCCTTGCACTCAGTCAACCCACCCAAATTCCATCCCTGGCATCCCATATGGTCTTCTGGGAACTACCAGAAATAAGTGAGCACTGCTGGTGTGACCTAAAAATAAAACAAAGCAAAAAATATATATACTTCTGAAGGTAAATCACAACCCCCAACACCACCTTTGGCTCCCTGAGCACTGCCCCAAATCTTTCCAGAGCACAGAGCCAGGAATAGTCCCTGAGCACCACTGGGTGTGAACCAAACCCCTTCCAAAAGCAAAATTTACAATGATAAATTGGTTCACAACAATGTGATCACTAATTAATTATAATTAATCAATTCTATAAAATTATATTTATGTTAAATATAAATATAATTATTCAATGGTTTAAAAGCCATATAAACAAACTACTTTTCATTGAAGTCTTCTCAGTTTCATTCCATGAGCCCACATTGCCTCTTTATGCAAATATAAACTAGGAAAGCTTTTAAAGAATTGTCAACATCTAAAGAATGGAAAGTTTAAAAATGAACCTCCTTTTGCCTCAAATAAAGGCCTACAGAGAATATGTGCACACCCCAAGGTGTTTTATAAGGATCAATAGATTGCTTGCAATTGTGAAAACAAATCTGAGAAATCTAATAAATCTACTAGGAGGAGAATGGCTAGTTAACCATGAAATCGTTGCAGAGAAATTATCATGTGAATGAAAGACATATAATTTGGATAGAGAATACTTTAGGAGGGAAAAATCATAACACTGGTTATCTCTGGAAAGTCGAATAAGGAAAGAAAAAGTTTTCCATGGGGTCAGAGCGGTAGTACCGGGGATAAGGCAGATGCCTTACACTCAGCCAACCCGGGTTCGATACTCAGCACCTCATATGTTCTTCTGAGCCCACCAGAAGTGATCCCTAAGCAAGGAACTAGAAATTAAGCCCCAAGTGTGGGCAAAAAAAAAAATCTTTTCAGTTCCCGAATAAGTCAAGGAATATCTTTACAGCTCTTATATCATTTCCAAAAGCCAAAATATACATCAGCCTAACAATGCTACCATTAAGCATTTATTGATACACCACCTTGTTTTAAAAGGAGTTAAAGAAACACTACCCCCAAAATACATGGAAGGCACCTGTGCAGTCTGGGCCCATGTGTCGCTGCTGTGTACATGTATTGCCCTCCTGAGATGTGTCCTTTCATACTTTAATACTGGGGTGTGAAATGGGCTTTCTGGCTTTTGTTGGGTTGGTTGGTTTGGGGACCACACCCAGAAGCCTTCAGGGGTTAATCCTGATTCTGTGTCAAAAAATTACTCCTGGAATATGGGAATTCAAGTACCATATGGGATGTGGGGAAATGAACCCAGGTCAGCTACATCAAGGCAAATGCCTTACCTGCTGTGCTGTTGTTCTGCTTTTGAAAAAGCCCATGTTCTAATGTGTGCCTGTCTCTCTATCTCTCTTTCTAGTCATCTACCTCTGTCTCTCTAGTTTCACTCTCTCCCCTTCCTTAAAATGTCTAAACAAAATCTGTTTTTATGTTTTAAAAAATGCATAGAAGGGATTCATACTTATTCATCAATGGTTACCAAAATTCAGGCTGGGACCAGAGCAATAGCACAGTACAAGGCATTTGTCTTAAATGCAGCCTACCCAGGTTCAATTCCCAGTATTCCATGTGATTCCCCAGAAATTGCCAGGAGTGATTTCTTTCCTTTTTATTTCTTTTTTGGTTTTTGGGTCACATCCGGCAGTGCTCAGGGGTTACGCCTGGCTTCATGCTCAAAAATCGCTCTTGGCAGGTTCAGGGGACCATATGGGATGCCAGAATTTGAACCACTGACCTTCTGCATGAAAGGCAAATGCCTTTCCTGCATGCTATCTCTCCGGCCCCACAAGGAGTGATTTCTGAGTGCAGTCAGGAGAAACCCTTGAGCCCTGTTGGTGTGATCCCAAAACAAAAAAGTACTTAATCACAGGAGCTGGAAGGAACTGAAGTGCCTTGCCTTGCTTGAGGTCAACATGGGTTCAATCCTCTGTACCCCCTAGATCAACAAACACAAAACAAAATTCCAATGAAACCAGAACCTTGATCAAGAAACAGAATAAAGGTAGAACGCTTTCTTCGAATACTTTAGGTTCAATCCCCAGCATCTTATGTAGCCACTACCACTCCATTCCATAGCCCGAACCTGCCAGGAGTGATCCATGAGTTCAGAGCCAGGAATAAGCCCTGATGTGCTCCAAAATAAAATAGAAACAATATGGAGGACACAGAAATATCTCAGTCAGCTGGAGTAAATGCTTTATATCCAGAAGGCTCAGATTCTCTCCCTGGCACCATATGATCTCCTGAGCATTACTGAGAGTAATCACCTGGCACTAATCCTATTGCCTGAGAACTGCCACGAGAGTTCACCAAAAAAGAAACCAAATTAACAGCAGTCCCCTTCCCATACTTCCTTATATTTCTAGGACCCAGCTTTTAAAATTTAAAGTCTTTTACAGAATGCTTCAGTTACTTAATTTATCATTAAAGTTTATACATATTATTATGTATCAAAAAGAGCAATCTCAATACTCTGTCAGAATTCATTGATATGGGTACCTTAATTTATACAGAGCACTATGTAACTATTACTGTTAATGTATTTGCCATGGCTTAAGTCTAATAATGCTATTACTAGTACACTGTTTCATGTTCAACACATCTCCTTTACATGTTTACTTACACATATTTATACTTATTGTTTGTTTTTCAGCCACACCTGCTGATGCTCAGGACTTACCCCTGGCTATGCACTCAGAAATCACTCCTCGATTGGAGGACCAGGCTAGCGTGGAAAAGGCAGACACCTTATGGCTTGAGCCATTGCTCTGACCCCACATATTTATATTTTTCTACAGTAGAATTACTGACCCCATATATTTATATTTTGCTATAGTAGAATTACTGGCTTTTATGATAATCACTCTCAAGTGTTAGTAGATAATAGCTAACCATTTTACAAATATTTGTACAAATAAATCCTCATGCCTGTCGAGTCTGTTTAGTCATGGTATTTTTGCTTTGTTTTAGGGTCATATCTGGCAATGCTCAGGGGTAATTCCTTATTTGCACTCAGGATTCAATCCTGGAGGTGAGCAGAGGACCATATGGTATGCTGGAGATCAAACCCAGGTCAGCCACATGCATGGCATGACAAGTACCTTACCCTCTAAACTATCTTTATGCCCCAAGTACTGGTATGTATGTATGTATATATATATATATATATATATATATATATATATATATATATATATATATATATATATATAT
>PVKC010006043.1:20524-31983 GCA_004027635.1 Crocidura indochinensis | reverse complement strand
CACACTTTATTTAAGCTATCCTAGAAGAAAAAAAGAGATGACTGAGAACAAGTTTCCTTGTTATCACAGGAACAAGGAACAAGGAAACTTTATATGCTAATTTAGAAGGAATCTTAGCAGTATTCTATCTTGGTGGGTGAGGGGGTCACACCCAGCAGCACTCAGGGGTTACTCCTGGCTCTACACTCAGAAATCGCTCCTGGCAGGCTTGGGGGACTATATGGGATGCTGGGGTTTGAACCACTGTCCTTCTGCATGCAAGGCAAACATCTTACCTCCATGTTAGCTCTCTGGCCTCAATATTCTATCTTTTTATGTACCAACTGTTTCTAGGTTTCATCCATGTTATCACATATGATACTTTAGCATGTTTTAGAGATTATTAATATTCTATTTACTCTCTATACATATATAATAGATAAATACATGTCTATCAATTATATCTAGTGCACATACAGATAGATTCCACACTTTATTCCCTCTTACTCTTCAGTGGGCATTTAGAGATCTCGATACTCGTGGTAGGTATGGTATAGAAGCACTATAAATATTTAAAAAAATCAAACTATTGGGGGCCGGGCGGTGGCGCTGGAGGTAAGGTGCCTGCCTTGCCTGCGCTAACCTAGGACGGACCGCGATTCGATTCCCCGGTTCCCCATATGGTCCCCCGTGCCTGCCAGGAGCGACTTCTGAGCGAATAGCCAGGAATAACCCCTGAGCGTCATCGGGTGTGGCCCAAAAACAAAAAAAAAAAAAAAAACTATTGCAAATTATCATAAATACTGTAAATTACCCCTCAAATCAAACAAATTTGAGGAAGAGGCAAATATGATATGGTAGGGAAAACACCAAGTTTCTTCAAAGTGCAAAATGGAATATAAAATGTATTGTAGTTGCTCTTTAAAGGGAAATATTTTCTGATTGTCTCTATATAAATTATTTCTGAAAAGATACCTCTCCCAAATTGGTAAGTTATTCCCACAGAAGGGAAGCTGTATGGTCAGTAGGAACAGATAAAGGAAAATTAACTTTCCCAAGCAGTTCTTGTAAATCTACAATTTTGATGATATAATTATATCACAAACTCTAAATTATTTTATTTTGTTTGGGGGCCAAACCTAACAATATTCAGGAGTTACTCCTGACTCTGAATTCAGGGACTTAATTCTGGTGGTATTTGAGGGATATAGGATGCTGGAGATCAAGTCAGTCAAGTGCAAGGCAAGAGCTCTACCCACTATTGGGTGACCCCTCTTCGAGTCTACATGATTTAATAAATGTATGTATGAGTAATTACTTACATACATGCATAAATCTATTTTTAATTAATAAGACAAACTCTCAAAATATGCTCCTCATCTGCCTTTTCTTTCTCATTTATCATCAGCCCTTTGCAGTATAACAGAAATTGTTCTGCCTCAAATAATCTAACAATTCTTGGTCTAAGCCATCAATAACTATCTAGTTCATAGATCAAATGACCTTTCTGTGTTGTCACCTGCTCTATATCAAACCTGCTGGCAACTATTATAGCTGAATTTTGCCCTACTGAACTCAAATATTCATACTCTCATGCATATAATTCTTTGGAATATGACCATATTTGGAAATAGAGCTTTAATAGAAATGACTACATTTAAAATGAGGTCATTGGTTTCTTCATTATGATTAGTGCCCTTATAACAAGGTTCAATTTGGGAACTGAAAGTTCAAAGTCCTAGACCAGTGCACGTTCTCTGCATACAGAAAACCTAGACACAATCCTCAGCACTGCTCAGTCCTCCAATGAAATACTACTGGAAATGACTGCTGGAAGTGAGCCCTGGGTACAGAGTTCAGAGGTGCCCTTGATACCATTGGTGTGGCATTAAAAAGGGAGGGGGAGAGACAGACATGTACACAGACCATGTAAAGACACAAAGAGAAGATGGTCGCCTTAAGTTAAGGAGAAAGGTTTGTCACACAATGTGACTCACAACCCTCAGAAGAAAGTAATCTTGCTAACACTTTAGTTGTAAACTTTTGCCTAGAGAGCTTTGCAAAAATACCTCTGTAGGTAGAGAGGTGGGGTTTTTTTCATTTGGTCTATGGGTTACACCTGGCAGTACTCAGGGCTTACTCCTGGCTCTGCACAAAGATCACTCATGGTGAGACTTGGGGGAACCATATGGAGTGCAGTGGATAAAACCCAAGTGAGGATCTTATAAGGTAATTATACTATATTTCAGGCACTAATATCAATTTTTGTTTGTTTGATTTTGATTTTGGTTAACACCGACTAGTCTGTATGGTACTTAGTTCTGAAAGAAATATCAAACTAACACACTCACTGTCTGCAATTACCTGTTTCTTAATTTCTGCGGGTGCTTTTTCTGATTCTTTGGTTCCTCTGACTTTCCGATTATCCCATCAGAGTATTCTTCCATTTGCTCCTTTAATGCCCAAGGAAATTTAGTTTCTCAGCCCTGACATTTCCTCTGCTCGGTGTTACCATAAAATTCAGAGTAAACAATTTGCTCTTTAGACCACTAAAGTCTCATTTGATACGAAAGCCGCATGAAAAAAACCACTCTGTACAGTCAAGGTCAACTGAAAACAGGATTCATTTATTTGCCACAAAATGACTACAGGCAGAAGGAACAGCTACTGCCAAGTTTCTCACTATCTCTTGGAGCCATCTATTTTGGGGGCTGAGAGAGGGAAAACCATCTCGTGGCTTCCACTAGGCAGTCTTCCCTAGTTGAAAGGGAGAATTCTAAAGCCAAAAGAGGCTCTTCTGAGGTGCCCAATGGTAATGATAGATCCCCTGGGTCTGCTATGCCTAGGTTCTACCTTCTAGGGCTGAGAGATAAGTTGAGTTTATATTGAGAGCTTCATTTTGTTTTGTTTTCACATTAAAACCTTTTTTATTTAACAGGAACTGATCTTCATTCTTCTTGTATTTTTTAATATCTTTATTTAAACACTTTGACTACAAACATTGATTGTAGTTGGGCTTCAGTCATATAAAGAACACCCACCTTCTCCAGTGCAATATTCCCATCACCAATGCCCCAAATCTCCATCCCCTCCCCACCAACCTGTACTTGAGACAGGCTTTCTCCCCTCATTCATTCACATTTTTATGTTAGTTGTCAGTGTAGTTATTTCTCTAACTGCACTCACCACTCTTTGTGGTGAGCTTCATGAAGTGAGCTGGACCTTCCAGCCCTCATCTCTATTGACTCTGAGAATTATTACAAAAATGTATTTTATTTTTCTTAAAACCCATAGTTGAGTGAGACTATTCTGTGTTTATCTCTCTCCCTCTGACTTATTTCATTCAGCATAATAGATTCCATGTACATCCATGTAGAGGAAAATTTCATGACTTCATCTCTCCAGATGGCTGTATAATATTCCATTGAGTATATGTACCACAGTTTCTTTAGCCATTCATCTGTTTGGACTCCCTCTGGAATCAGCCTCCCATGGAATCCATCTTTCACCTATGTGTGAAAGTGTATTTGAAATGTTTTGTTTGTTAAGGGCCAACCTGCTTACCTTTATTCTCTTTACCACACTCTGGTATATGCCAGCCTAACTTTCTTCTACATACTAATTTATGTACCTTCTGGTTTTCCCTGCTCAAAACTCTGAAACAATGAACTACATTAAACCAACAGGAAAATCACAATATTTAACCAGAGCAGATATGGCATGATAAAAGAATGCAGACTGGAATGAACCAGTTGAATCCCTAATCTACCTCTATCACTTCATTGAACCAGCTGGAAACCTATCCTACCTCTGTCACTTGCTGGGTGTGTGACTGAGGACAGTCATGCCTCTGTCCATCACTGCCTGTGTTTCTATAAAGTGGAATGCTGACATGATCATGATGATGTCATCAATAGCATGTTTAGTGCTATTCTCTATTTTTATTGATTGACTCATTGATTGATTTGTTTCTGGGCCACACCCAGCAGCACTCAGGAATTACTCCTGGCTCTACACTTAGAAATCGCCCCTGGCAGGCTGGGGGGTTCATATGATGGCCAGGAATCAAAATGGGTCCTCCTGGGTTGGCCACATGCAAAGCAAACAGCCTACCTCTGTGCTATCTCTCTGACCCAACTGCTCAATAAAGGTCAACTTCACAGGTAATAAGGCCAAGAAAGCAATCTTCCACTTGCTAATCTTGACAGAAAACATATTAGTCCTAATAAATGTGTATTAGATGGGAAAGACTATCAAACACGTATTCCTAATCACTTAAAAATATCATAGCCACTCAGAGATGATACCTTGGGTAGAACACTTGCTTTGATGGCAGCCAACTCAGGTTCAATCCCAGACATCCCATATGGTAACCTGAGCCAAGAGTAAGCCCTGAGCATAGCTGGGGTTGGCCCTTAACAAACAAAACATTTCAAATACACTTTGCTCTGTAGCCCACAGATGTCACCACTCAGCATTCCTCTGCAAGTTAAACTACCTAGTAGGTAGGTCCCTCTTCATGGTGGATCACTGCTCTGTTAGGTATCATTCTGGCTCTTTTGTCAGAGTGCTTGTAGATGGGAGGGGCTCAGTTTCTTCTTGCTCTGCTCTGCCATTTTCCTGGTTTCTGCCAGTCTTGCATTTGTTTCTTAGGCTACTGCTTTGGCCCGGCTGAATTTAACAATCTTGTGGAGATACTCGGACGTAACTTTGTGTGTCCTATGCATCAGAAGTAACAGCATTTGGGGCCAGACAGATGGCACAGCGGTAGGGTGTTTGCCTTGCATGTGACCGAATCGGAAGGGACCCAGTTTGATTCCTAATATCCCATAGGGTCCCCCAGCCTGCCAGGCGTGATTTCTGAGTGCAGAGCCAGGAGTAACACCTGAGCAATGCTGGGAGTGGCCCTGAAACCAATCAATCAATGAATCAATAAAAACAGCATTTGATTAAAACAGACAAGGTGTGAGACAAAAAGACTTGAGCAGATACTAACATAGTAGTTCTTTCCTCAACTATGACAACAGATTCTTCCTCCACTAACACACATATATATATGTACATATATATATGTATATATTTAAATGCATGTTTAAATTTCCAAAATAGGACAGTTTGACAAAAGAGAGCTCTGGGACTTATGTTATTTAAAACAGCATTCGTTTCTTAGAATTAGTACTAATCAAAGCCAAGAATGATTTAATGTCTTAAAACTGCCACAGTGGGAGTTTTTTTTTCCAAATTCAGTTCACAGACACTCACATGGGATAAACAGAAAGACTTCAACAACAGCAGCCCAGCTCTTTCTAATAAAGTAGCAGATTTTTTAAAAAAATTTTACTCAAAGAGTTGACCATCAGTTTACTTAATATCAAGTGCTTTCTATTTCTTCCCTTGCTTTTCTATTTCTCCAAATTTGTTCAGTTAATGTTTACATGGAAACCAATATAAATAATCAGTCAACCAACTGAAAAATTTCCCACAAGGGAATATAAAAATAAGGGTACAGGGAAAAGCCCTTGCCTGTCCTTTTGTAATGGCATTATAGATGCATATGCATGCACTCAATGCCCACCCATAGCAAACTTTCCCAGCTCTCTCATATTGATTTATAATAAAGCTGAGAATATGTTTTGTGAAGAAAAGGAGAGCAGGGAAGCGTGAGACCAACTTTCTCAAAGCACTAGAATAAAACCTTTGAAGCTATGGACAAGGAATATGTATATTCGGGGGCATCTTCAATTTCTTTCTCGATCTTTGTAATGGTTATGAATTTTTTCCACTGAAAGCAAATGTCTAGAGATCGCTGAACTAAGTCTGATGTAGAAGTCCAAGGGGGTCACAAAGAAATGGACGATAATAAACAGCTCCATTCTGGGGGGATACTCAGGAGACTTGGATAAACTCACCTTTACCAGGTGATTACAGCAACAAGATTCACAGTAGGTAAAGAATGGAGATGATACAAATGACCATCAGTGAATGAAAAGATTAACTAACAGTGATGTGTGTGTGTGTGTGTGTGTGTGTGTGTGTGTGTGTGTGTAGACATGCAAATAGTTACTCAACCTTCAAACACTGTGAGGCCTTCTCCTATCTTTTTTTTCCCAATAAAACCACAGAACTTGAATCATCTTGTTCTGCCTCAAAAATTTAGGGGAAAAATAAAGCGGATGGTATCAGGAGCAAACATTCACATTAACATTGAATGGAGATTTAAAAATGATCATACCTAAATACCAAACCCAAAGTCAACAACAACAGAATCAAGGTAACGTAATTTACATCAAGCTATGCACAAAGGTGACCTATTACACTAGCAGTCCAGGTGGCTTAGGGTAGAGGTATGGGGTGCATTCTGGGAACAACACTGATGGTGTGAATGGCCCTAAATCGCTGTCACTGTGGACCTTAAATAGAACTGTGAAAGACTTGTCATTCACATTGGTCACAATAAAAATTATTTGAAAAAAAATAAACTGGGGTGCATCCTATAAGGGCTATACATAAAAACATGATGTTCAGTACAGAAGACACAACCACTTCATTCAATTATTTGATTCATATTAAATATTTCAAATGAGATTGTCAATCAAGACATAAATCAGATTAATGGTTGCCAACGGGGAGTAGCCAGGATATGAGGGGTTGGAACTGATTGTCTAACAGGAACAAGATGGCATTTTAAAGTTATAAAAATAGATATTCTTTCATTTTATGATTGTTTTGGAGCCACACCCAATGCAAGAACTATTCCTGATGTGGTGGTCCAGGGTCACTTCTTTTGGCGCTCAGGATCATCTGTGATCCCAGGGATAAAACCTGGACCTCTTGCATGCGAAGCACATCTTCCCATATGTTGAAATATTTTCCAGTACTCTCTTTTTTATATCTTTATTTAAACACCTTAATTACAAACATGATTCTGGTTGGGTTTCAGTCATGTAAAGAACACCCCCGCCTTCACCAGTGCAACATTCCCATCACCAATGTGAAAATATACTATATCTAGATAGAGGCAATGACTTCACAACAGGTGACAATACTAAATCCCACTGAGTGATACACTTTAAAATATCAGCATCAGTGGGAGAGTCCAGGTATCCCTGGGACCGTGGGCCAGAACAGTATTGCATCCTTGAACTCTTGCACTAACTGATAGAAGTAGAATACTTGTCTCGAATACAGGTAGGGAGTAGGGGGGCATTGGTGGTGGGAATGTTGCACAGGTGAAGTGAGGTGTTCTGTTTATGACTGAAACCCAATTACAGTCATGCTTGTAATCATGGTGCTTAAATAAAGATTTTATAGAATAAAAAAAAATAAAAGCAAAAAATTATTGCAAAAAATAAATAAAAAATAAAGGTAGGAAAATAGCCCCACTCCTTCCCTCAAGATCTCCTGAGTATTTTTTGGGAAGTCCCTAAATAAATTAGCTAATTAGCTAATTTTTAATTTTACTTTTATTTCCAAACAAAGATCAGGAAATCAGAATCAATGTGGAAATTTCAGATTAAAAAAGAACATAGTGGCATAAGTTGCTAAGATATAAAAGTAAATATTGCTGAAACCTAATGTGAAGAAGTGGGTGGTCAAAAATACTAAAAAAGAGAAAACTATAAAGTGTTTTTATTACTTTATTTGCTTTTGTTTGGGGATCCCTGGCAAAGCATAGGATCCCCTGAGCCCACCAGGTGTGATGTCTGAGTACAGAGTTAGGAGTGGTGGAGGGGAGGGGTCATTCTGGAGGAGGAAGAGATGCTAAAAGCTAGCTAAGTGTTATGCATATATTAACCTACGTTAACAGTAGTATAAAACACAATGCCTAAAGAAAAATAAGGTGTCTGCCAAGGAGGCCAGCTGGGAGGGAAACTGGGGACACTTGTGTGTGGAAAGATGTGGACACTAGTGAAGCAATTGTTGGAACATTGTATGCCTTAACTTGATCATGATTAACTTTGTGATTCATGGTGCCTCTATAAAAATAAATAATACATGTTATAAAAAGAATAAAATTATTTCAGATATATGAAGAAAAGGAAAGTCCATATGATTATATCAATGGATACAGAGTGTGTTTGAAAGTATTCAACATCCATACATGATTTTATTTAGTAAAATAATTAGATAGAACTGAACTATTTGCAATTTAAGGGTTGCTTGCATCGTAAAATTTAAATAATATATTCAATGATAACAATTGTACTTTGTAATCTCAGTAGTGGTCTGGTGTATGGAATATTAAAGCATATACTTGGATATATAGACTATCAGCATCTTAATCTTCTACATAAACCTTTCACTTAATATTTCATGATAGGATTAAAGTTTATCATATGCGAATTCCAGGAAATAGATTAATTTGGAAAAAGCTTCCAAAGAAGGCAGCTCAAAAATATCATTCAGTTGTTTTATTGAAAATAAAACATACATACTCTGTTACTTCTTTAGTCTCTATCCCATGCTAATTTCTTTTCTCCTAGTTAAAGGATAATGGAATATAAGCCATCAATGTCCCAACTTTCCCCGGGGATACTGTTTTTAAATAAAATGTAAAATTGAATGTTTAGTTTAATTAAAAATTTTAATTTTCATTAAAATATTAAATTTTATTTAAAATTCAGAGACTATTAATTTAAAATAAAAAAATAACTGAATCACTATGAGATAGTCACAAAGTTGATCATGTTGAGTTTCAGTCATACAATGTACAACGCCCTTCACCAGTGCACATTTCCCGCCACCAAGTTTCCTTCCAAATAGCTTTCTCCTTTGCTTTCTCTGTGGCAAACATTTTTCTTCACTCTCTCTCTCTCTTTCTTTTAGACACTGTGGTTTGCAGTACTGTTACTGAAGAGACACTATGCATATACTTTATCTCCTTTCATCACCCAGTTCTTTTCTAGAATGATCATTTTCAACTATCATTGCCATAGATAATTTCTGCCCTGACTGAATTCCCCTGCTATTTGTAGCAAGCATCCTACTATGAATTGGTCCTCCTAGACCCTCATACTGATTCTGTCTGGATATTAATCAAAACTTCATAGAAATTAATTAAAATTAAAATATTTTTTCTAATTTTTTCGTCTTTTTGTTTTGCTCTGTTTTGCTTTGTTTGTTTTTTAGCCACAGATGGTGGTGCTTGGAGGTCACTCCTGGCTCTGCATTCAAAAATCATTTTCTGCAGGCTCAGGTTACCATATGAGATACCAGGGATCAAATGAGTCAGCCGCTTGTAAGAAATATACCCTTTCCTGTTTGCCCCCAAATTTTGTCATTTTTAAATAAAAATTAAAAGACTCAACTCACAGCACACTAAGGCCCACTTAGTAAATCTAGTTCCTTATCCACCTTCCAAAGAAAAATGGATGCTTCCTGAAGAGAGTGGCTAAAATACAGAATATTTCAGGGGATATTAGACTCATGTATGGAGGTATGTCCAATAATTGTATACTATCTTGGAACAAACTGAGTAAATAGTAATGATCAACCTATTGTGAGAAAAGAGGAAAAAGGGGGTTAAGGAAAAACTTTAGAATTGAACTTGATTTTGTTCCTGGCTCAAAATCTTGAGTAGACCCTAATGATGAGATTTATTTGTAATGACCAGCTCTTATTTCAAAATGTAATTACCCCCGGGATGAGTAAGCCTATGGTGCTAAAGAGAACATTAAACTCAATTAATCCCCTGCAATTAGAATTTTCATTTGGGAAAAGAAAATAAAAATAGAAAAGAAAAAAAGAAAAGATTACAAATGTTAAGACAGTGGCTCCCAAGTCTTCTGCATAAGAAACATCAGAAGAGTTTATTGAAAACACAGATTCTCTTTACCTTCTTTGTACTTTATTCCACCTCTTGATCAAGAAAAGCTGCTGCTAGTTCAGAGATGAGGTCTGAGGAAAGCATAAGCATGGAGGTTAGTCTATTGTCCTGATCAAGCTTCCGTCTGATTCTCAGCACAACACTGAACCTGACATAACCCCAGCACTAATGGGAGTTGATCCCATTACAAAGTTCACAGAAAACATATTTGGTACAAACTAGATTGTCAGTTCACTAATTACAAGGGGATAGTCTTTTATGGACATCAGAATGGTCACATCTGCCATGTAAAATACCTGGCTAGTCAGACTTATAATAATTTAGCTGCGTTGGTTCTGGAGCAACAGTACAATGGGTAGGGTACTTGCTTTAAATGCGGTTAATCCAAGTTCAAGCCCCAACATGCTACATGGTGCTCCATATTGACCGGGATGATGTCTGAGTGCAGAGCCAGACATCAGTTAACCCTTGAAAATGGGCAGATGTGACCCCCAAACTAAAACAAAACAAAAATTTACTTTCTCCCAAAGATCAAATAGAAAGATCAGAGATAAAACTGGTACCAAAAGCAATTTTTTGGTTTAATATGAATTACTTTATTTAAAGGTCATATATTACATCATTGATTTAGTTGGTCATAATACATTTGTTTCCAAGTAAGTGGAAAAAAGAAGGAAAAGAAAGAAAGAAAGAAAGAAAGAAAGAAAGAAAGAAAGAAAGAAAGAAAGAAAGAAAGAAAGAAAGAAAGAAAGAAAGAAAGAAAGGAAGGAAGGAAGGAAGGAAGGAAGAAATAAAGAAAGGAAGGAAGGAAGGAAAAAAAGAAGAAAGACAGAAAAGGAAAGAAAGAAGAAAGACAGAAAAGGAAAGAAAGAAGAGAAAAGATAAATAATGAAAGAGAAAGAAAGAAGAAAGAGAAAAAAGAAGAAAGAAAGAAAGAAAAGGGGCAAAAAAGAGTACAGCGCCAAGAAAATTTGTGAAAATCATTGTATGGTATTTCCAATCATTAAGTCATTGTCAGGTTTAGTAAGCTCTTGTTACTAGTTGATGATTCTATTACTTCTTTTGCTTCTGAACATTAGGTGGCTTCAGTTACATATTTATTGCTCAACTTGGTGTGTTCTTATGGGGATGACAGAAATTTAAAAACTTAGAATTCTAGGCACTATTTCTGATTCTATAGCTTTTGTGGGGCATGTTTTCAGCTGCTAGAGCTCCTCAGAAGTATGAGAAGGTGAGTGGGGTGCCTTCCCTCACTCCAATACCATCCTGGAGATGTCAGCCCAAATACTGGCATACCTGGAGTTTTGATCAGGTTGGTATCTCTGCAGAGAGCTGTAGAGGAGTGGTGAGACAGGGCCATTGGCAAAGTGGAGATTATGAGTGATGCGTCAGTATTGTATCTGGAGTTTTGGTCAGATGTGTCTCTGCAGATACAAAAGGCATTATTCGTGGAAGTGTGGTAATAACCTTGTATTATTATTTTTTGTAAGGAAAGAAGGAGGGAAGGGATAGAGGGAGGGAGGGATGAAGGAGGGAGAGAGGGAAGGAAGGAAGAAGGAGGGAGGGAAGGAGGGAAGGAAGGAAGGAAGGAAGGAAGGAAGGAAGGGGAAGGGAGGGAGGGAGGGGAGAAGGAGGGAGGAAAGGAAGGAAGGGA
>PVKC010006043.1:0-20424 GCA_004027635.1 Crocidura indochinensis | reverse complement strand
AGGGAGGGAAGAAGGAGGAAGGGAAGAAAGAAAGATAGAAGGAAGAAAGAAAGAAAAGAGAGAAAGAAAAAGAAAGAAAGAAAAAAAGAAAGAAAGAAAGAAAAAGAAAGAAAGAAAGAAAGAAATTTAAGGGCTGTGAAGTTAGTACAAAGGAAAGGGGATTGTCCTTCATAACCTTGTATTATTAATAAGAATTAAGGTTATAGAAATAGTTAATATTCAATATTTGTAATATTAAACAAGTTTAATTTTATAATGCATTTATAATAATCCTTTTGATATGACTTTATTAGTGGAGGATGCAAATGATCCTGTATGTCCTAAACTAGACGGTCTTAACCTTGTTGGAAGCCAAATAAATGTTGCGAAATTCTTCTCTAGTCTATGAAGGCTATCATTGTTCTTATCTACATAGCTTTAGATCACTATTTTCATTTTAATAATCTTTAAGATAGATTTTTTTCATTGAAATTACATTTCATCCACGCCTCTCTAGTTTCTGTGCTCCTCTCCATGTGTCTACATCACCAAGATCTTGTTGACACCTCCAGATGGATGAGCTCTTTATTTCGCTCTGCTATAATCTAATAATGCTCAATTTTGGGTAATGTGTGTTCAAATGGGAAGGACACATGTCATAACTTTCTCCTTTAAACTTTTTAAATATAAATACCATTACTTTGAAAAAATTTCAACTAGTGTAATGGGAAGAAAGAGATTTGACTTCTTGGTCAAGGGAGACTTCTCTGTAAATGTGACACTTGAGCTCAGACCTAGAAATTAATCAATACATCCTCAGAGTATATCTATTTCCAAGATTCAGAGTTCATATCCCATTATAAATACTGATAGCTTTTAACTAAAAGAGTATGTGTGTGGTTTTGTAAGATCTGAAATTAACAGCTAATGAGTAAAATACTAACTTAGACCGTCTTAAATTTTTCCACTATTCTATTCAAGGAATACAAGGTAAAATGTATATATTTAGTATGTTAAGTAAATACATTTATGTATTTTTAAATCCCATTGATAGTAAATTTTGTTTTAATAAATCTAATTTCTATAAGAAGAACTCAAAAATAAAAGAAATTCTTAGCTAGCAAAGAAAGTAAGGAAATGCAATTCAGAGAGATCAACTTGAAAACTGATGTTTCAGTTGCAATAGGAAAGGAGTTTGGAAAAGTCCTAGAGAGGAACAGAAACTACAGCCTTTATTACTTGAGAGAGAAATTCAAACTAAACCCTCAACATGAAGACAAAATGGGGCAGTACAACATTAAAAAAAATCTATTAGCTAAAAGTAGGGGTTACAAAGGAGAGAGATTCCTGAGGCTTTGCATCTACACAACAATAAAGTATTAAAATTCCTGCAGGGGTTAGAACTAAAATTTTAAGTTGAGATATCAGTATATAATAATAGTATTAGCTGGCAATGCTCCCAAACCTATAGAGATGAATGCATCCGTCACATAAAAACTACCTTTTAAATTTTGCCTTCGTAAAAATTCTAAAGATAAAGCTTGATGAAGGTAAGTTCCCAATACAAAATATTAAAACACATAAGAAATAAAATTATAAGAAAAGAGTAAACACACAGAATAAAAATGTAAAATTGGAATTTAAGTCTGTATCATTTAGGGGTAAAGCTATAAAAATTGACTTAAGGGGCCCGGGAGATAGCATGGAGGTAAGGCGTTTGCCTTTCATGCAAAAGGTCATCAGTTTGAATCCCGGTGCCCCATATGGTCCCCGGTGCCTGCCAGGAGCAATTTCTGAGCATGGAGCCAGGAGTAACCCCTGAGCACTGCCAGGTGTGACCCAAAAACCAAAAAAAAAAAAAAGTTTTTGGGGCCCGGGAGATAGCATGGAGGTAAGGCGTTTGCCTTTCATGCAAAAGGTCATCGGTTCGAATCCCGGTGCCCCATATGGTCCCCCGTGCCTGCCAGGAGCAATTTCTGAGCATGGAGCCAGGAGTAACCCCTGAGCACTGCCGGGTGTGATCCAAAAACAAAAACAAAACAAAAAAATTGACTTAAATTGCTAAATGTATTTTAAATGTTTTTCTTTTTGGGGATTATTGTTAATTGAAAGGTAATCTTTTTTTTGTCTTTTTTTTGTGGGGGGAGGGTGTCATACCTGTTAGAACTCAGGGACTACTGGTGAGCCCTACTCACTATCTTCTCTCTGTTCTCTGTATCAAGAAAATATTGATTTATCCTGTACAATTACATGAAACTAAATGCTATTAAAAAAGTCTCTGTCCTTAACAAGCAGAGCGATTAAATCATTCTCAATAGCAGAAACAAAACATAATAAGCCTACTGTCTTATAGACTAACACTCAGAGGTAGGAAAAAAAACTATAAAAATATATAAAGGTGGTCTTTTTATATTTGCACTTGGTCACATTTATTAAATGAAATTTTTTAAAAACTAGTTGAAGAAAATGTTCTTCATACATATGTATATGCATGTAATAAAATCAATTAATAATAACATGTCAGGTCTTGGGAAGTCTATAGACCTAAAATCAAGTGTCCTAAGAAAACTTTACTTCACCAGAGCAAAGGAGGCATCATATTCTTCCCACCCTGTTATACTTTATGCATCTAGCTCCAGTGCCTTGCAGGACAGGCAGCTTTGTTTCTTAGCACCAATCTCAGGATTCAAGATGAAGGGCAATTACTTTCTCAAAAACAGAAGAATTCACCGACTTACTCATCTCCTTGGGTCAGCTGACCTTTCTTATCTGCAATCCATTGTCAGAAATGGATTAAAACATTTCTAGGCAGGCATACTAGCACACAGCTAATGAAAGAAACAGCAAAGAAATCAAGAACAGATTGTGTGCCAGTCAACCCCAGGAGACCCTGTGTCCATCTGTATGCCCCTTTTCTCTGATAGCTGATCAGGAAGAGAAGGCATTTTATTTTCTTTATTTGCTGCTGTTTTCTCAGTACCAAACCTGCCTGACTCATTACAGATACAAATATATATATATTTGCTAACCGAATAATGGCTAAAAGAAGAAATACTTCCTTACCTCTACCAAGTACTGAGGACTCCAGTAGAGATGAGGAGGAATTGAGTCCTACACTGGAGACCTCACCTACAGGGACAAGGATGCAGAGATCGCACTAACTCTTTGGGTGAGCTCTATTACCTGGGGCAGGTAGGATACGAAGATTACCTGCTCTCTCTGTACCCACTAATTTAAGAAAACATGAGTCTGAGAGCCTACAAGATCAGGAAGAGCTTGAAAATAGAACCAAATTAGAATAAAGATATGGTAATAAAAATTAAAATTCATTAGAAGCTAGATCACTTTCCTACCATATATCTAACAAGGGGTACATAACATAATTCACTTTTATCTCTAAATGAACTATGGATAAACATAAATAAATATTTGGATAAATCTTAAAACGTTTTTATTTTTGCTTTTTGGACCACACCCTGTGATGCTCAGGGGTGACTCCTGGCTATGCACTCAGAAACTGCTCCTGGTTCAGGGGGCCATATGGGATGCTGGGGGAATCGAACGAAGGTCCATCCTAGATCGGTGGCATGCAAGGCAAAAGCCCTACCATTGTGCTAGCGCTTTAACCCCTTAAAAGCATTTTTAAGAATTTAAGAATTAATTTAGTAATTTAATACATTTAAGAATTCGACCAGAGAGAGTTTAAAAATTCTTAAGGTCCATTTATATAACATTCTCAAAAATGACAAAATTATGGAGATGACAACAGACTATATAGTTGGTTAGGATTCAAAGTTGGTGAAAGGAGGGTGAACAATAAGGCAGTGTGACAAGAGCTTCTTTGTGATGGTGGAATAATTCTACATGTTATTGTGGTTTTATTAATATATTGGGTTATAAAATATAAAGTTATATATAAAAACATAAGTGTGAATACATGCAAAACTGGTGAAATATGGAAGAACAGCCTATTTAATCATTTATAGCTAGTCAATAAGGGACATCTGTACTTTAGGCAATTTTTCTCAAATTTTCAGTCATTAAATTATATATGATACAAATATCAGACATTTGTATATATATTTGTATATATGATTTTGTATCATGTATTTGGATCAGAATAGGAATGTCTTCTAGAAATCTAAATCTATCTGCTTTCATTTACCTTGGCACAAAAGAGCTGAATAGATAGCTCAAAGGGCTAGAGCAACGTTTTTCTTTTGTTTGTTTGTTTGCTTATTTTTGGGTCACATCTGGCAGCACTCACATCTGGCAGCGCTTAGAGGTTACTCCTGGCTCTATGCTCAGAAATCACTCCTGGCAGGGTCGGGGGACCATATGTGATGCCAGGATTCCAATCACCCACTGTGACGCGGCACACTAGTGTGCCGTGGGAAAAATTCCAATTTCATATGTAACATGCGGCTTCAGCATGATTGGTTTATTTGTGTCTAAGCACATGCTATGGACTATAAAAACTAAAGACAGAGAGAGACTGAGAGCTGTTGACGAAGAGCTACGTGTGTTTTTTTTCAATTCCTGCCAGAATATCAGTTTTGTGTTCAAAGCATTCTGATTCCAGAGAAGAAAGTACTTCTCCACATTGTGATACAGTTTTAAGAAATTCCTTAAATAATTTGCTAGATTAGGAAGAAGGAAGAAAGGCAAAGGGACTCTGTTTTCCTCTGAATTTGGTCCCACTTTCTACTTTCAGTGAGCCATGTCATATCATTGCCTCCATTACAGAAGGGGTGCAGCAGGTCCTGAAAACTGTAGGGTATAGCCCAGACCAAAAAAAGAAAGATGAAAAAATAAATAACTGATGTGCATAAATGGGAAACGCTCCTGAACAGCCCTCTAAATCTGGACTGGAGGTTCCATTCTGTTCCCCCAGGGCCTCACAAGTGGGTCATGATGATGTCATGTAAAGATGATTCATCTCTGCCCACAGGTCATCTTGATGTCATCTTAGGTGACTCTTTTTTAATAAGGAAAGATTTGACCTAAAATTCTCAACAGAGATGCGTACAAGAATTTTACTTTATTTTTATACTTTTTCATCCTCAAATCTATTTCTTCATCTCTTTGCATGCTTTTTCACCTCTCCTTCCATTCTCTCTTTTTCTCTAGTTCTCTTTCTCTCTTTCTTATACACACATGCATTCTATATCCTTTAAAGTACTGAAGACCTATTTTATATTTTTATTTAAGTAGAATCAAAAAAGGAAAGAGAAAAACTCACGTTTTCCCAACCTGCCATGATCAGGTTGGGAAAATAACTGAAAACTTGAATCATCTCAAATAAATATGGGTATGCTTTGCATTTCTATGCATCATAACAGTAACCACAGATGTCTTACATCACAGCTACTTTTGAAAAGTAAACACCGAAGCAATAAATATTCTGAGATGTCATAGGACTATTTTAATTCCTTAAGTTTCCTATAAAGATTCATATTCCATCAGGTTACATCTTTCATTTACACAACCTTCAGACTCTATTTCAACATTCTCTGCAGCTGTTACTTAGTTTTCTGCGACGTAATTACTGTTTATTTAGAATCCCTTACTTGGGTTTACCCACAGACATCTCACATTCAACTTCAAAATGTGATAACTCTTACATTATGTTCCTTGCAAAATGACTGTTGGATGCAGCATTTCTCCTGAACAAAAATATTTTCATGGTGATAATTACATTGCTACAGACCATCAAAATAAATATGTAGAAGAGTAAGTGAAAATATGCCTCAAACTCCACAATTTCACTCTTTGGGAGCAAAAATAAATTTAAAATTGGAAAAAGCACAGATGAAGGCACCCTTGTTTTTTATAAAAGTAGTAAAAATGATTGAGAGCTATTAAATGATCCTATGGTTCAGGCTTTCTCTGAAAACTTCCATATTTCATCTGCATATAATTATACAGTCCAGGTGGTATTATTGGCCTGTTTACAAATGAGAAAACCAAGGTTATGCCACTTCCCCAAGATCCCTCTGCTCATTAGAAAAATGCAGCCTTATGAGTGAAATGCAACTACAAACATGTTTGTAATCATGGTGCTTATATAAAGATATTTAAAAAAAAAAGAAAGAAAAATGCAGCCTAATTTTAAGCCAAAGCATTCTGATTCCAGAGAAGAAATGACTTCTCCACAATGTGGTATAGTTTTAAGAAATTCCTTAAACAACTTGCTAGATTAGGAAGAAGGAAGAAAGGCAAAAAGGGGTTTTGTTTTGCTCTGAATTTGGTCTCACCTTCTACTCACTGACACTGAACCTCCACCTTTGTACCATGTTTGACAGTAAAGCAACTTGAGGTGTGTACTGTGTGACTTTCCCAGCATCAAGCTTCAAAATGCAAACCCAATTTTGCACGATAATTGAAAGCATCCAACAAAGAGTCTTGGCTCTTTGTTAGGGGGAAATGGGAGGTTTATTCTTTATTTAAAGCTCCAGAATAACTCTAAGTGGGCTCAAAGGTCCATTTTTGGTGCTGGGGATTTGAACTTGGTTTGGCCATATGCAAGACAACAGCCCTACCCTCTGTACTCACTGTCTATTGCTTCAGCCCAAGTTTCTTGGCTTTTAAGATACAGAACAAGTTCCTCTGTAACCTCCCCTCCCAAAGCCACGTGAAGTTGCTTTGACTACTCTCTCCCAATGAAGAACTAGCCCCCATTAATACTCCGCTTTGATTCATATCTCACCAATATTTTATCATTTCCTTGAATGATTTCTTGTCTGATGGCATCCCTTCGCCATCTAGAAATTGACATTCACAAATGTGTGCTCCTGAAATAATTTCCCACTGGATTAATGACTGGAGTGTGGGAAGAAGGTGAGAGGATACAAAGAGACAAGATAGAAAAGGTAGCTGAAGTCAAATTGTGAACCTGCTGAAATAAGAGGTTTAATGGCAAGTTAGACATTACTTCGTATACTCTGGGGAACCATGCTTGGTTTTCAAGGTGATCAGAACTGTGTGCTCAAGGTTAATTGAACGATGCATTTAGAGCTGAATCTTGTATCAGTAAAAGAGATGGGGTTGGGAGACTGAGCAGTAAAGTCAATTTTGATGTCACACATAATCTGAGTATTAAGTATGAGAGGTCAAATTGGTTACAAAAAATAGAGGACTTATTTAGGAGATTTTACCATATCAACAAACAACATTTGATATTGTTTAGATGTGAGAACTGAATACTAGCCAAAGTATTAAAGAATAAAAATATCCTCAGTTTTCTATTCAGGATACCATTGTTATTTATCCAGTCACTTAATAAATAGTGATATAAAATCATGCATGAAGCACTGAGTCCATTACTGGGAACTGCAGGACCCCACCGTGGATCCCAATTAATCCTCCAGGACTATGGAGAACTCCGAACCACAATCATTAGGCCCATACTACTAATTCAACTATCACTGGGGATGGGCCCCAAATTTCCCAACTATCAATGGGGAGGCCATGTGTAAAACACAAAGAAAGTAAGAGAAGGGTACTTTGAGAAGATAGACCACTGGAATTGTTTAGCTGGAATAATTGTTTAGCTAATTGTGGGACTTGTAGCTTTATCACAAAAGAAAGGTTATGGCTGGCAAGGCTGATGTGGGCTTGGTGCTGACTAAGATGTTGTTCTGTTTACAAATAGGATGGACAAAAAGGAACTGAAAAGTAGGAATGACACCTGGAGGTTAGGGGAAAAGAAGAGAGAAGAAAGAGGGGAAAGAGAGAGAAGAAAGAGGGGAAAGAGAGAGAAAGAAGAGAGGAAAGTGAGAAGAGAGGGAGAGGAAAGAGAGAAATACAGAAAGCATAAAATTAAGAAGTCCAAGAGAGTGAGGTTTTTAAGTGGGAGACCATGCAAACTCCTCTGCTTCTCTGAGAAAAGCTAGCTGTGATGTGCAGTTAGAGAAAGTCTGAAATAGTTTCTGCCAAGTTAGTTGCATCTTTATAAAAGTCCCTAAGTGGGGCTTTTACCTTGCATCTAAGTCATCAGGGATTCTACTGCCCTCTGCTGCCGGAATTGATTTAATTAAACAATTCTAGTAGAAAAGTCTTGCTTGGGATAAGAGCTCAGGTCAAAACCAGGGCACCGAGATTATATAGCTTGTCATTTTTACCCCCAAATGCACAAATAATATGATATGGCATCATTCTTTTTTGCATAGGCACACTAAAATGGGGAAACCTTATGTATAGAAACACGTTTTATCTAATAGTAATAAGAACCCATAAACTTTGTAATACAGGAGCGCCTTCCACCCTGAACATTTGTCATGGAAACTCAACTCATATCTCATGTGGTCAAACATGAATTGTCCAACCTCAAACCCAGCTTTCCAACCTTAGAACTGGCACCGTTCCCTACACCAGCACCAGGAATCAAACCCCCACCCCACCTTTTCCCTGCCAGGGGAATCCCTAATACTGCCCTGGCACCAACTTCGAACCAGGGTAAGTTCATATGACACTGATGATAAGGAAACAACATCAATTTGATCTAAGAGCAGGTTTCCTTACCTCATCATCTAACCCTAGGTGAGATGAAATCAGAAGACCCTCCATCCTAGGATCTGGGCAAAACCCAAGATCACTAGCTACAGAAGACCAACTGAGCAGAACTTTACCTGGGACCATAAAGAAAGACTCTATCCTAGACTTCATCCTAGGATCTGTGCAAAAACCAAGATCTCTAATTACAGAGGACTGACTTTGACAACCATGACTGAACAGGATACTTCCTGGCACCATAAAGGAAGTCCTTGAGTTTGACAACAAACATGTCCATCAAAATATTTAAAACAACTGCTAATCACCCTGAAGCAACACAATAGGAGTGGGAGATTTTAATATTCCTCATCACTGCTAGGTAGAACAACTAGGCAAATACTAAACTAAGAAGCACAAGTCTTTTGTTTGTTAGTTTTGGGGTCACACCCAGTGTTGCTCAGGGGTTACTCCTGACTTTGCATTCAGAAATAGCTCCTGGCAGGCACAGGTGACCATATGGGATGCTGGAATTTGAACCACGGTCTACCCTGGGTTGGACACGTGCAAGGCAAATGCCCTACCACGGTGCTATCTCCATGGTCCTGAAACACAAGTCTTGAAGGATTAAATAGAAAGGAAGACCTAGCAGGCATATAAGGCCCTTTATCCCCCAAACGTTGAGTATATATTCTTGTGCAGTGCACACAGGATATCCTCAAAGATAGACCACATGCTGACCACAAAACATCTTCATCACATCAAGAAGATACATGAAATATCAAGTACCCTCTCAGACCATGATGGGTTGAAAATGAAAATTAACCACAAATGGAGAAAATCTCAGGCACTTGGAAATTAAGCACAAAATAAATGAAAAAAAAAAAGAGTTTTGAATAGAGAACAAAAACTTTGATAAAATAAAGATACATAGTTAAGAGGGCAACAGATAACTAAAGACAACAGAACTGGAAAATTGGTCTACAGAACTTAGCTTATCTGTAATGAGGGACATGGGAGTAATTTTAGGAACATTGGTGAAGCACAGACATGCCTGTAGTAGGTATGGTATTGGAAACTGCATACATGAAACTATTACTAGTATTGGAGATCATGGTACCTCAATAAAAACATGAGAAAAAGGATTACTGAAAGGGCTGGTGGAGGAAAGATGTTCAAACCTTAAAGGAGAGTAGGTGGATGGGGGAGAAAGGTCCAGTCATGCCACTTTCTGCTAACATCAAAGCTTTGTTGAAATCACTACGACATGCTGACCTTTTTCTTTGTAAACCTGAATTAATACATTGCTGCACAACATTGAACTTCAGGAGCTATGTGATAACATTTGGGATCAAATATCTATTATTTGGGACCAGAGCAATTGTACAGAGGGTAGGTCATTTACCTTGCAGGTGTCAAGCCAATTATGATAACCAGTACTTTGTTAAGACCCTGCAAGCCTAACAGGAGTGATTAATGGGTGCCGAACCAAGGGGAAGTCCTGAGCACTGTTGAGGATGGCCCCCTAACAATCTATCTGTTGCTTGTTCTTAGACTCTGTGCTAACAGACCCATCCATTTGCCCACTTGCTAGCTAAGCACTGAGGTTGCTGTCTCTCTACTGGTGCTAAAAAACATCTCCAGACTTAGGGTAAAGTGGATCATGATTTCTAATGAGAGTATCTGGAAGAGGACAGGCCAAATACAGATAGTCACTGTGAAGTTTGAGGGAAGAACTCGAGTGCTGTATAAAGGATAGTCTAACCATAAAAACAATAGTTACCATAAAGTTACGCAACACTTCTATGACTAGAATTTCGAAGACACTAACCTACTTAGTCTTTGTACCAGCTCATTTTACTAGGCAGATCTGATATTTCACTAAAATATTTACCCAAAATATTTCTTGAGTCCTATCATTTTCCAGACAATGAGAATACAGGAATGAATCTGGCCCATGGTAGTTGAAGAACCTAAGAACAAAGGGAGATCGAACGATGTGCCCAGTACTTGATCACTGACAGACTGGAGAAGGCAAAGCTTAGATCTAGATATGTTAAGCCCCAGCCTTCCTAAGGCCACAGGACCTTTATTGATTGGGTCCTTGGTTCATTCACTTAGTCAGTACCAAAGCATCAAAGCTTACTCTACTAGCACTACTTTGCTTTCTCTCCTGCCAAGGATGGAACAATGGGTCCACTAAGAAGTCAAATAGGAGTACTACTCTCAAGGACCACAAACCTTGTCAAGTGGCCCCCAAGGAGATGTCCAGCCTCTTCATTTCACCAAGGCCCTAATTCCTTCCAATTATATCAGGAACCACAACAGACACATCCACAGCTAATTTTTTTTCTTCCCCTCCATGGGTAAAAGATATTTTCTTGTTACAAAAAAAGCCAGCTTTCTAGAACATGTTTAGATAGAGACATTTCATAAATGACTACAAGACAATAATAGAAAAGAATTTCTGTCTTCCAAAAAAGGTACTTCTTGAAGTTCTGTCTGTGGATCTCCAGGATACCAATTTACAAGAGAAAATGAGGGATGGAACTGGTTTTGTTCTAGAAGTATGTCAGAACCTCCACAGGGCTTGCCCCAGTACTGTGAGCAGTTCCAGCCTTATTTGGGCAGGAACTGTATTCCTCTAGCTCTGTTGACTGCATTGTATGTGGTGGTGGTGGTGGTGGTGTGTGTATGTGTGTGTGTGTGTGTGTGTGTGTGTGTGTGTGTGTATACTTGATCGACATGGGAGTGATGGCATCAGTTTTGGCCGAAATACAGGTTCTACAGGCAAACATCTTGCTCTGCTGAATTGAATTCAAGGGGTTTACAGCGCCCTCAGCTCCATTTGTTGACTAATTCAGGCACTGTTTTTACCTCTTCTAGGGTCCTCCAGAAATCACAAAGGCAAGTTCCCCTCCCCCCATTTTCTTTTTGTTTTTGAAATAGGATTAATTTTAGAGCTCAATTATGTATAACTAAGACTCTCATGTCATACATAATAATTTCATATGGGTCTTTGGTATTCAGAACAAATACTGTTGGTGCCATTGTATCCTATTCAAACAGATGAGTTAATGATCTTGTGACTGAGATTCTTTATAGAAAAATTGCTGTGCTTACCATCCCTATTGCTTGTCATCACCTCTTCTGGTAGCTTCTTGTCTATCTCCTGGAAGCAAAGCCCACTTAACTCCATCCCCATTGATGGCTGGATATTCACCTACAGATATCTTATGACAGCACTGAAATATTTTCTTGGCTGTTTATCCAGTTATTTTCAATAATATCCTAGTTTTTTCACTGGGAGTATCATTCCAATTTAAGCAAGTATTTGTATCACTATCTACCCTTTTCAGTCACTACTTTTACAGGTGCCAAAATTGAAGATGGACATATCCTTAAACTTCTTAAAGACAAGATTTAACCTTGATAGAGTGAGTTCAGGCTTGCTAACCAAAGGGAAAGGCTTAGTCTATGTCCTTCCATATAGTGCAATGTAATCAATATTCATAGCATGCTTCCTTGGAAAAAAATCATTCAACACAACTTTAAGTCTTAATCTCCTTTTGTAGATATATAGCCTTTGCCCAAGATGAGAGCAATTAGAGTTCTGTTCACAGATATTTCTACCTTTCCAAAGCATTATTTGATCATCTAGGCAGCAGAATTTTTGAGGCAGTCAAACTTCAAGGACACTTAGAGATATTCTTTTATCTCATAGGCAGATTTTCAGTTTTTACATAGATAAGTAAATTTTTTAATCAGAAAATTTTTTTCACAGAGTTCACACAAGTTGATTTTATTGGCTTCTTGCATTACTTCTCTCAATAATTATTCCACTGCTCTTGGTTTCATCTGCTTTGATATATTTGTATTTGATATATATTTGCTCTAAAACAGCCCCAAGAGAGTAGTTCAAGGGCTGGCACAATTTCTGGCATGCACACGGCCCTTAGTTTGATCACTAGCACCAAACAACCCCACCATCTATCTACCCACCTAGCACTAATGGGCCCAAATAGCACCATATCACCTGCACAAACACTAAATCCAAATACTGAGCTGTTGTAGGCCAGATGTCACTGGCTGTGGCTCTGTCTCCTCCACCAAATAAGAACAAATAAATATAATAATAACACAGCTTCTGGACTGAGAGAGCTCAATGGATTGAGTGCTTGCCTTGCATACAGGAGACCTTGTTTTCATCCCAGGACTGCATTGCTGAGTGACTTCCAAGCACCAAGTCAAGAAAAGTCCTTCAGAATTATCAGGTGTGGCTCCCAAACAAAATTAAAACATAGTTACTGACGTATAAAGACTCTGTGTGTGCCTTCTGAATTTAAATCAGAACTGACAAGTTATTTAAATACACGATGCCAAGAAAGGACAGCTAAATCTGAGACAAAGTGCATAGACTTTGAAATTGGGTGCACAGTGGTTTGAATCTTTTTTTCGGGGGTTGGGGGGAAGTGTACAATATCAAGGATATCAGTAGCTTCCTTGGCTTTAAAAAGGGGACTACATCACTGGATATTTATGGGAACGTTAAAAAAAAAACTTGATGTGCCCAAAATACCTGGCATATAATAAATATAATAAATATTAAGTAACAACTGCATATATTCCTTGTTGTATATTTGAACATCACTACATCAAACAAGCTCAAAGATGTGCTATTAATTACCTATCATGCTGTTGAACATGGGAAAAGATTTCAGAGAAGGTCATGCAAATCACCCTTAAACTAATTTCTTTTTCCAGCTAGTACACATCCACTGACAAAAACTAATTGCCTAATATAAATAGTAAAGGCAAAGGATTAGCACCTTTATGTTTCTTAAATGTCTTAAACTCCACTTAAAAAATCCTTTAACATATAATGTTGTTTTAGATTTGGTAATATGCTATAATTATTTGACATTTGAGTATATTGTGAAATAATCATAACAATAAGTCTATTTATCATCTTAGAATCTTAAAATTTGCAGTATCATGGTATGGTATATAAACCCATGCAACAGTGCCAGAGAGATTGCTAAGGGATAAAGCACTTGCGTTGCATGTGATTGGCCCTGGTTCAATCCCTGAGCAACACATACAATTCAAGTCTTACCAGGAGTGATTAGCAAGAATAGAGCCAAGAACAATCCTGAGGTGTGGTCCAAAACCAAAATCTAAAACTATTGATAAGTTTATATGGTAAACTACATTCCTTTTGCTTCAATTAACTTTAGGCTTTTAAGAATAAAAAATAGAAACTTAGAACCAGGAATAAATTTGGGAGAAAAATAATTTGCCTGAACAAATTGGTCAATGTTCATTTATTTAAGTGTTATTTTCCATAAAAACAGAACAGGATGTGAGGCATAGAGAAATTGAACCTTTGCCATTCAGAACAAGACTTGAAAAATCTGATTTTGACCTATGAGTCATTTGAATTACAGAAGCCAGATCTGGAGCTTTGCTGGTTGCTGACCATCTCCTCAGCATTCATCAATTGAGCAGCTGAGCTGGGCCAAGGCAGATGACAAAGAGAAATTGGATTATTAGCCACCCCTGCACTGAATCTCCTATAAATCTTTCTATATTATCTATGCAGATACCAGAGTGTTTGCAAGCATTTCTAAGACTAGATGAATCCCTACTGTTCATTATGATTTTTCTTTTTGTTGTTGTTGTTGTTGTTTTTGAGAGAGTTTGGCTTTTTTTTTTTTTTTTTTTGAGGGATGTCAGAAGAATACACAGGGGACGGGAAAAGTCTTCAAGGGTTGAGAGAGGTTTTAGACCTTTGGAGCCCATTCTGGGAAAATGAGCAGCTTCACGAGTTTGCACAGAAGCTGTCAAGGGGTACCCAAGGGTATGGTGAAAGAAAGATAGTCCCCAAGGGCACCCCAACGGGGCCGGTAGATCTGAAAAATGGTGATCCAGGTGGTAAGTACAATCACCCAGAAGAGAAAACCCACAGCTGAGCGCCAGACATAGCCTTTAATTTGGCTCTGTTCAGTGTATGCAGAGACAATGAAGGCCTCTCGGAAGAACCAGAAGATATTTACCAACCAGAGGAAAGGTAGGAAGGAAAATCCACCCAGGTAGTACTTCTGGCATAGGTTCAATTTCTCCTCGTTGAACACCCGTTCCAAATTCATCGTTGCGCTGGGTGGACTAGGTGGTCCCGGGTGGGTAGGCCGGGCAAGACCCTAACCTCGATCCTATTACAAAGCAAGGATAAATGGGGGGACAGGAAGAAAGGTATCCCTGCCTCACCTGCAACAGGACAGGGACTTCGACGTTTGGTGTCAGCTGCGATGCGCAACTCATTATGATTTTTCAAATCAACTTACTATAGAAAGAACTTTGACTTGTTTAAAATCCCTATACAAATAAAGATATTACACATATATTTATATGTATATTTTCATATGTCTATACATATTCAATACATCTATATGTATATCACAAGTATAAACATGTATATGAGTCACAAGACCTTTTTGAGAATATATAAGATTATACACGGTTTCCATAAAATTAAAAGGAAAATCTTGAACTAGAAGAAGACAAAAATAAATAACTTCTTAGCTCATAAAACGATTACTCAACATCTTGAAGCAAAGGGTAACATGTTATAAAAGTTGATAAATTGGGCTGAGCTCAGCATTTCTTCTTTATCATTACATAAAAACAAAGAATCTAGGCAACCACAATTAAATAAGGACTCTAATGCTGAAAAGCACAATAAGTTGGCCTTGAGTTCACTACTTAGAATATCTTTCCAACTGTAAAACCCCCTTTCCACAATTTAAACTACAGGAATTAAAATTTTTTCACCACCAGGGGCCAGAGTGATGGCACACGTGATAAAGCGTCTGCCTTGCCTGCACTAGGCCAAGAAAGACCACGGTTTGAACCCCCCAGTGACCCAAATGGTCAAGAGCAATTTCTGAGTGCATAGCCAGGAGTAACCCCTGTGCGTCACCAAGTGTGGCCCAAAAACAAATAAACAAAAAAAATTTTAAAAAGAAAAAGATTTTTCACCACCAAAGAGGAAATTTTTTTTAATTTAAATTTATTTAATCACTGTACTACAAACATTTTCTTGTAAATTTTTACAAAAAAAATTTTTGTGATCTTCCTGTCACCAATGTCCCCCTAGTTCCCTATCCTACCCCAAACTCCTTCCTATTTCTCAGACAGGCATTCTGTATCTCTCCCTCACTATTATGGTCATAGTAATTATCATTGTGGTGTCATTGTGGTTTGTTCTCTAACTGCACTCACCGCTGCTCTTTGTGAAAAGTTTCATGCCATGAGCTATCATCTCAGTGTTCTCTGAGATATTGTCTCTGGATATTATTACCATACTGGCTTTTATTTTTCTTATATACTGGGTTGTTTCCAGATTCTGACTTCTGTAAATGGTACTGCAATAAATATAGGGATGCAGAGGGCATTTTTTTTGTATTGAGTTTTTGTGTTTCTCTGGTATATCCCTAGGAGTGGCATTTCTGGATCATATGGAAACTCAATTTCCAGTTTTTAGAAGAATATCCATATTTTTACCCAGAAAGGTTGGTCTAGATGGCATTTCTGCCATCTGATGTGTGCCAGTCTCTGTGGTGTGGTGTGAGGTGATACCTAATAGCTGTTTTGATTTGCATCTCCCTGATGATTAGTGATGTAGTTCTTTTTTTTTTTTTTTTTTTTTGTGGTTTTTGGGTCACACCCGGCAGTGCTCAGGGGTTACTCCTGGCTCCATGCTCAGAAATTGCTCCTGGCAGGCACGGGGGACCATATGGGGCACCGGGATTCGAACCGATGACCATTTGCATGAAAGGCAAAGGCCTTACCTCCATGCTATCTCCTGGGCCCAGTGATGTGGTTCTTAAGGCTCCAAAGCCTTCACTAAATTCCATACATTAGCTTCCTAAATTGGCAACTTTTCCTAAGCCATAAATCATGGCTCAGTTACCTTCTGGAAAGTTCAGTCTAAGAACTGGGATTTTCAATGCTTCTCATTATCCAACAACAGCAACTATCAGCAGGGCTCACAAATCATCCCACTCCACCATGCTCTTTTCATCCTCAGTTCCTTACAAAATATCCTGAGTTTTTTATACTTAGTTGGAGAACTACTACCAATCCTTTTCAGGCTCTTTCATAAAATTGAAGAAAAGGGAACACTCCTGAACAATTTTTATGAAGGTAACATCACCTTGATACCAAAACCAGACAGAGATGCTGCCAAAAAAGAAAACTACAGACCAATATCCCTGATGAATACAGATGCAAAGATTCTCAACAATATTATGGCAAATAGAATTCAGTACCTCATCAAGAAGGTCATACACCACGACCAAATATGTTTCATTCCAGGAATGCAAGGATGGTTTAATATATGTAAATCAATCCACCACATCAATATCATCAATATAATCAGTACCATCAATACACCATATCATCAAAAAAGAAAAATAAGAATCATATGATCATATAAATAGATGCAGATAAGATCCAAAACCTATTCTTGATAAAAAAAAAACTCTCATCAAGATGGGAATAGAGGGCCGGAGAGATAGCACAGCGGTAAGGCATTTGCTTTAGACACAGAAAGACAGTGGTTTGAATCCTGGCATCCCACATGGTCCCCCGAACCTGCCAGGAGTGATTTCTAAGCATAGAACCAGGAGTAACCCCTGAGCACTGTCGGGTGTGTGTGACCAAAAAAACATAAAAAAAAAGGATGAGAATGGAAGGAACTTTTCTCAATATAGTCAAGGCCATCTATCATAAGCCAATGGCAAATATTATTCTTATACTCAGTTGGAATGGAACACCTCAAGTTTGCTGACCCAGGAAGAACCAAGCATAGCATTTTCTCTCGTCAGCTCATTGTTGGTCCAGTCTTGCATAGAACTTGACTGGTCAAATACTGGAAAAGTCCTCAATAGAAGCCCAATGAATACAGTTTCTATTTGGAATGTCTGGTGTCTAGAATATGCTGATTGTCATTGAATGTAGTAGCCTCAAACTCTGGATATCTGCCAAAATAAGAAATTGAGAGAGAACTCTGGTAAGGATCTAGTCTCTTAATCTTGCCAACTCAGACATTTGGCTTTCCCCGCTGAGTTTCATGAGATTATTGAGTCTTCTTTTAGAATAGGAGGAGTTCAAATCAACTTTATCTCTTGCAGTTGGTAGTAGTTGGATTGGTAGTAGTTTTCCAACTAAGTATAAGAAAACCCAGGATATTTTGTAAGACTAAGGATGAAAAAGAGAGCATGGTGGAACAGGATGATTTGTGAGCCCTGCTGATGGTTGCTGTTGCTGGACAACGAGCAGCATTGAAAATCCCAGAAGGTAGCTGAGTCATGACTTATGGCTTAGTTAGAAAGAGTTGCCTATTTAGGAAACTAACTTAAGGAATTTAACTTGCAAGTTAAAGAGTTCTATGTGAGACCTCAATAGCAAGAAGTGACCCTCAAACATTGTGGGTGTGGCCCAACTCTACCTGTAATAAAGAACTCTTCAGCCTCTTAAGTGGTATATTGCTATCTTGATTTGCAGACAAGGGAATTAGTGCTTAGAGAGTGTGATATTGTTATTGTGTTATAAGATCATGATAAATAATGTTTGTGTTATAAAAAATATATCTCATGGGAGCCATGGATATAATACAGTAGTAAAGTGCCCACCTTGTATATGTGAAACTATAGGCTTGATTCCTATCACAGAAAGAAGAAAAGAAAGAAACAAAGAAAAAAGGAAGGAAGAAAGAAAGAAAGAAAGAAAGAGACAAAGAAAGAAAGAAAGAAAGAAAGAAAGAAAGAAAGAAAGAAAGAAAGAAAGAAAGAAAGAAAGAAAGAAAAAGAAAGAAAGAAAGACAGAGAGAAAGAAAGAGAAAGAAGAGAGAAAGAAAGAAGGAAGGAAGAAGGAAGGAAGTTAGGAAGGAAGGAAGGAAGTTAGGAAGGAAGGAAGGAAGGAGGGAAGGAAAGGAAGAAGAATAAAGGAAGGAAGGAGTTTATCTTTGGACTTATCCTACCCCCTAAAACCCTTAGTATTTCAGTAATGACATTCTTTGTTATATGATTGAAGTAGCATTTGAAAATCACTTTAGAAGTGGAGGAAAAGATGGGGCAGCAACCTATTATTAATAAGAATTTTAGAATTTCACATTTCAATCTTTGACTGAAGAAAGAGGAACTGAATGTAGAATCCATCACCAATGGGCAACAATTTAATCCATTATGCCCACCTGCCATAAAAGGGTAACCTTTGGAGAATTTTGTGAAACTGTGAAGGTGCTAGGAGAATGGTGAGCAGGAATAAAGAAGGTAAGCTTCATTCTCTTTTCACACATCTTTGACAACTTAAAAGAACAGGTAAAGTTAAGCAAGTTCAAAATTGTAAGGAAAAGGGGGGATTATTCTTGAATAATAGAGGAATTGCAACTACTGACACAAAAAGATTGTAGTAAGCAGGGCAGAGTCTTTTAGAGGCTGACAGGCTGCATTTATGGGCAGGAACAGAAAATGTTGAGTCTTTTAGTCTATTGAAATACAGAATAAATGGAGAACAGTTCTGAAAATTTCCCTAACAGGAAAAAATAACCCAGTTTAGTCTTATAAATTAACCTCAATTCAACCCATTTAGAGCAACCAATTGCTATATAATAATAACAACTCAAAAAATAAAATAAATTGAAAGCAAATGACTTATGTTATCCATTAAAGCAGACAAGGACATTGATAAATAGACACAGAAGAGACAAGAATATATAAAATTCTAGCTGTTGTTTAGCCAACCTCAAATAAAATGAGCAGAAAGCTTAAGAGAGGTATAAACAAGCTGAATTAAGTCCATGATATGCTTTGAACTTCAGTTCTACTGGGTATTCAAAACCTTCTCCAAGACCATTCTCTAGGAACCAGAGAGATAGTACAGTGGGGAAGGCACTTGCCTTGCATGCGGCCAACCCGGATTTGATCCTTGGAATTTCATACAGTCCTCTGCACTGGCTAGGAGTAATTTCTGAGTGCAGACCCAGGAGTAACCCCTGTGCGCCAAGGGGGGTGGCCCAAAGATTTAAAAAAAAAAAAAGAATGGGAGCTATATTCTGGGGCAAATTTACCTTAGGAGATGTGGTATTATCTCTGAATTGACAGTGTAAAAACTGATTTGAGTTGAATTGTAGAAACACACACACACACACACACACACACACACACACACACACACACTACTTGAGGATCAGAATCTTAGAGATTGTCTAAATCTTTATGAGCAAAAGAACATATGATAGAGAGGTAAGTAAAGCTAGGCAAAAGCGTGGCCAGTAGAAAATAAGTGGCAGGAACGACTGAAGTCCATGGACAGCATTTGGACTCACAAGTGCCATTTTGAACTGAATTAGATGAGTGAACCCAGGCACGAGTGAGGCTGGGAGGGAAAAAACGGACTGTTGATCTGCAGCAATAGGAGTGGTTATGGGCCGTGGGTGGCATTTGGACTAAGAAACACCATTTTAAACTGAACTGAGGTAAGTGAGCCCATACAAGGGCAAGACCTCTCCGCTTTGCCTTGAGACCCTGCATCTCTTCTAGTGAAGGACCCCTCCTGCAAACATATTAAAAAACACACTACACTGCAAAGGTTGCAAGGAGGAAATAATATAGAAACCCAACACACCTGAGTCAAGATAATAGTTCTGAAGATAATTACCATCAGCCACCTATATAGCCTCTCTCATGAGGACTTTAGGGAGGAAATGTCAAGACTATTCAAAGAACTCAAAGAAACCACTTAGAAGTCTTCTAAGACTCAAGAGGATATGAAAGTAAAAATGAGAAAACTTCAGATAGAAATATCAGGACTGAGGGCCCGGGAGATAGCATGGAGGTAAGGCGTTTGCCTTTCATGCAAAAGGTCATCGGTTCGAATCAGATCGGAAGAGCG
>PVKC010006042.1:0-31908 GCA_004027635.1 Crocidura indochinensis | reverse complement strand
GATTTGGGGGACAAAGTAATTGTACATGGGCTCTGTTTTGTTTTTCTTGTTCATTGCTGAAAGTTCAAGACTGAGATATCATCAATGGGACAACTGAGAATTCTGTTTATGCGTGATTGTCCTTCCACTGTAACTTTACCCTTTCCTCTTTGCATCTCTGTTCTCATAATAAAAAATTAAAAAGTTAAAAAAAAAAAAAGATCCTGGGGTCTGCATATCCCCTATTGCAGTCAGGATGGTGCAGAGCATCCTCACGTTTCGCCTCACACTGAAGGGGCAATAGAGAGAACCATGTCCCGTAGAGCAGGTCATTGTTGTTGTCAAGTCTTCTCAGTGTTAACAGAAGTCTTCTTTTAGGAGACCGATGTCAGACCTTAGGTAGTGTCTTTCATGGTAGAGGATTGCTTCCAGATGTTGCTATAAAAGACCTTGGATGTTTCGTAGATAGCTTGCCTAGTTCAGGCATGAATGGAGGATGCCCATTCTTCTGAGGCCTGTGGCAGGTCATTATATCAATGTTCAGGGTGTAAGGTACAATGTAATGAGATTTGTGTGTTCCTACCTCTATTAGATAAGAACTTATCTGTATGCATACTGTTTTCCCATTTTAATGTGTCTATGTAAACAAGGACCAATGCCGTGTGCCGTTATTGGGGCATCTGGAGGCAATAGGAACAAGACCAGCAATCTCCATGACATAGTTCAATCATAGGCATTAAATTGAGGGACATTTCCACCAACAATCCTTACAGAACAGCTTACAAAGAAAAGACAAGATGAAAAGTGGAAAGAAACACCATGGCAGAAGAATATATAGAGTTATAGCTGTTAAAGAAAGCACACATAAAATATTCAGAAGATATATGTGTTCAATATGTGTTCAATTTATATCCTTCAAAATAGTTCTGGGATTGTTAGATCCCTTAGTGTCATTTTAATCCGTCTTTTGTGGTTGGCATTCCTGGTCTTTGCTCTGATCCTAGGTAGGGGCCTGGAATAACGTCTTTCGTTATGTTTCCAGAAATCCCCTTCTGTTGCAATAGTCTCAGACTGGCCTCTGGAACTAGGGGATCATAGTTGTTATGCAGGTCGTAGCTCAGTCCCTAAACTAGGGCTTTTTTATTGGTTCCAGGATACGTACAGTCTGGCCATGGTTCTGTCGGCCAGTCATCTGTAAATCATGATCTTGGCATATGGATAGACCAAAGGGTGACAGGTCTTCTGATTTTGTCTTATCGTTAGCTGGTGAGGTAGGATAACTTGCTCTTAGGTCAAGTTGTTCCCATGAATTGGTATTTTATAGAAATATTTACCTTTTGGACTGGAGCAGAAAGGCAGTGGTACGGCGATTGCCTGCATGTGTCAGATCTAGGACAGACCTCAGTTCCATCCTTGGCATCCCAGATTGTCTCCCAAAGCAGGAGCAATTTCTAAGCACATAGTCATGAGTAACCCTTCAGTGTCACCAGGTGTGGCCCCAAAACAAAAGCAAACAAACAAAAAGAAATATTTACCTAAAATTCCTCTCTTCTAGGTCCTAGCCACATGAATTTTAAGGTCTTTTATTATTACTTTCTTTTGTAAACACGGTGTTTTAAATCATGTTACAACTAAGAAAAAAACATTTATTTAAGTTTTTATGAGTATACACCATGAGTAACGAGTATATACAATCATATGTAATGCCAATTTACTGTCCTGATAAGATGAATAATTATCGATCTTTCCCAGGTAAAGTACTGATAATCCTGATAAGACTTAAAATTCTTAATGTTGAAAATGATGACTGACAATTTTAGCTTATTACCTTTTCTTTCTATCACAAAAGTGTATTTTATTGCAGCTTCTCTTGGATGTATAGAACTTGTACAGCACTGTTAGGTGGAAACACTTCAAGATGGACACTATCTCCATATTATACTTATACATCTCTATATATACAAGCAGAGTTAACCCTGACCTCAGATACCAGTGACTTTGTATAAAGGAAAGATTTAATAGCAATGAAATACTAATGAAGGGGAGAGCATTGTAATCATAAAACTAAAAATAGCAGCAATATTACAAAAGACATGTGCAATGAGAATTTTTAGTATTATACTAAGTATAACATGGAATTTATGAGAAAATCAAAACTGTGTATGTATGTCCACAATGTACTTTTTGAATAGTTTAGCGATATTAAAACAAGTTTAATGGTGGCTGGTAGGCTAAGCAATGTAGTCTGGTCACAAGCCCAAGCATACCTAGGCATGTTCCCAAGAGAAGTTTGTAATCAAATGCAGCCTGCAGAATAAGTTTCAAATCTTACATGATTTTCATAAGGAATGTTTTGGATTATCACAGTATGTTTTTATATGCTCATTTTCATCTAGATGGAGGAGATTTCAAGAATCCAGCCTTAGATTTTTTTTATTTCAGTTTCTCAAGATACCTAAAATTTTCTTGCCAGAAGGATCCTTATAAAAATTAGAATCTGTCTTGAAATTCAGCTGAAGACTGCATCCCAAAATTGTTTCAAAAAACTGAGAGCTGAGCATATTGTAATCCTCAGAGCTGTCCCTAGACAGACAATATTGCAGAAGTTTTTGCCCATGTGTCATTGTTTTGCAAATGAATATGCAACATTACATTAGAGCAACAAAAATTAATCTTGGAATTCAAAATTCTAACAAATGTTGGATTTAAAAACATGTAAGTTAACCTTTTAGAAAAAAGTAAAAATCTTTAATGCTACAAATTTTTACAGTAATTTACCTTTAATGGTCAAGCAAAGAGAAAGTTCTGGAGAGTATATAGTCTAAAAAATGCTGTTTTAAGTGAATGTCTATTATTGTTCCTTTAAATGCCATATGATAAAACAAAATTATTCAAATATTACTAAGAAATATTTTCTCATAAAATACCCTGGGCATAGTGCCAATATCACAGCAAAACAAAGATGCACCAAAAAATCAGATTGGATCACTTACAGCATCAGGGTTTAGAATACTTCTGATAACACGAGCTGTTAGAATTCTAGATTAAAAGCTAGTGGAAAATTTTTTGCATTATCATGCAGATAACACATTAAAATATAGTCTTTAATATTGCATACACTTTGGTGAATTAATTTTTGTGACTTTAAATTTGCATTTTCAACACTCTCTAGTTTTCCTGATCATTTAAAATACATTGTGAATCCTGATTTAAATGACAAAACCAGGACTGAATTTTCTGAAATTTGAAGATTCACAATATCTTCAAAGAGACTTAAAAAATTAAATTAAAAACATTTCTTCTTTATTTAGTTTTAAATGTTCTAAAGAAATGTTTCAAACATTATTCCATATAGTTTGAGGAAGAAATTTTTCATCAAACAATGATGTCTAGATAGATATGTAAATTGAAGATGATTAATTATTCATGTTCACCATCATAGATTAAAGAAAACCATTACTTGCTGCCAAGAAATGGCAGAGGCCTGATGGTCAAATGGTTGGAATGAACAATCTTTTTTTTTTTTCTTTTTGGGCCACACCCTGTGATGCTCAGGGTTTACTACTGGCTATGCCCTCAGAAATTGCTCCTGGCTTGAGGGTTCTTATAGGACACTGGTATCAAATCCAGGTCTGTCCTAGATTGGCCTCATGCAAGGCAAATGCCCTATCGCTGTGCTGTAGCTCCAGCCCAGACAATCTTTATTCTTTTCCACTTTCTTCAAATATGGTCTATTTATTTTGAAGTAAATTTTCTATTTATTTCCTTCTTTTCATCTTGTAAGGTGAACCTGGTTAAAAAGCCTAAACAAAGGTTTTTCCTCAACTTCCTTTATCTCTAACTCCTTTTGGTGTGTAAAAGCCCATTGAATAGTTGTCTTCGTATCTGACTTGATTATCCCCCTCCTTGGATTTGGGAGTTGCTTTGAATAAAGAAAGGGGTCTGGTATGGGTTTGGGAGTGAGAGCATAAGGCAGATAGGTTGCACATGGCATAGAGAGACTATCAAGTAAAAGCAGGCTAACTCCAATGAATCCTTTGACTGGCTTGGATTTGTTTCTCCGCCACTACCCTGCTTCACCCGTACACCTACGGGATTAGAAATAAAGTGACTTGAGCAGTCTCACCAACTCGTGGAATTTTATTTTTATTTTATATCATCTAATTTTTCATCTTACTATATATCTTTTAGTATTTTCGGGGTTTGTGGCACCTTTGCAGTGCTGAGGGACTACTCCTGGTTCTGCACTTAGGAATCTCTCCTGGACAGTTTGGGGACTATATGGGATGCCGAAGATCAAACCTAAATAGGTCGCAGGCAAAGCAAATGTCCTACTCACTAAACTGTCTCTCAAGGACAAAATCTTTTAGTATTTTAACTCTAGTAAAACCATTTTGGAGAATGAAATATTCTATGAACTGAAGCACAAAAGGAATAATGAAGACATGAGATTTTCAAAAAAGGTTATCCATCACAGCACATTAATGAAGGGAAGACCCAAAATAAGAGCTGTGTATTATTTTACATGAAAGTTCTTTACAAAAGAGATCAGAGGACTCCCTGGAAATATCCTCCTTAAGTAGATGAAACTGATAGAAGCACTGACACTTTTGAATGTACAGGTAGAAGATTCAGTAACTGATAAAGAGTTGAATTAGTAATGACTGTAATGAGAACCAGGCAAATAAAAAAGAAATATGTTTTAATTAGAGAAAGCTACAGAAAGGGAAAAAACTATTATAGATTGTATATCTTTTACATGACTCAACATTGAATACAATTTATAGTTATAATCATATACACTTGGAATATAACCTTAAACAAATGTCAATATAACTAATTGAGATGAAAGGGTAAAGTGAGAATACCACAAATATTTATAAAATTTATACCCACCTCCAAGTAACCAGTTGCTTTAATATTCAAGTAATTGAAGTATTTCTATAAGTGGAGTTGCCCAGAAAATGACTTTATATTGTGTGAACATTTAGCTGACAAATATGGCCAATTTTTTGTTGTTGTTGCATGTTTATACACTATCTTTTGTTCAGACTCCTGTAATCTAGGCAAATTTGTCATGGAAATAATGGGAATAAAATTAATGCATTAAAAGTCTTTTGAGTATGTAATTAACTTGATTTCTCTTGTCTCTGATGTTTGAAAATGTTAAAACTATAAACCCTATCATGAGCCAGGTAGAGAGGTTAATTAGATAGGTAGCAACACTGTCACATTATTGCAATTGGAGTTAGTGGCAGATGTGACTAAAATTCTATTTGAGATTTAAAATATTTACATTGCAAGGAATAAGCCTAAATACTATTTAGATTCGCAGACTGTACAAGGAAAGGGAAACAGAGTGAAGGTGACTTTGGGTGTGAAAAAAAAAATGAAGAAATTGGGAGGAAAGGCATCATTTCATCCATTTCATCCAGGATCTGAATATTATATAAACTTCCAAAATGGCAAGATTTTTTTATGTAGCTAAATATATGGCTTAGCTTACACCATTGTATTTAATTTGGGAGTGTCTAAATTTGCTTTATTCATAACCCTCAATTTTTAACTAGATTAAATAATTATAACTCTCCTCTCCCAACAATAACAAATCACGTAGAACTCACAGCTTGTTCTTCTATTTATTTCATTTTGCAGGTCTTCAGAGTATGAAACCAATCACTGCTATCCTCTGGTATCAGTAAATATTCATAATTTTTCAAAGTTCATAAAGTTTGGCATGTTTAGTTTTCACTGTAGAAGAACCATGCTTGAAGACCAATGATAGGTGCTGCTATGCATAGTGGTTATGGGAAGTTAGTACTTTTGGTTATGTGTAATACATGACTGAAAGGAATTTATCTCATCTTACTTTTACTGAATGTAGGTGCTCATAAAATATTACCCCGCTATAAACTTAATTATAGCATTCTTAATATCATATCTGAGCAAACCAGTGTTCCATCTTCCTACTTCCCTCTCTCTCATCCTTGCTTATGCCTTCTTTCTTTCCTTCTTCTGCCACCTCCCTCCTTTTATCCTTCTCTTTGATATTCTTATGAAAAATCTTGATGCTACATCTGGGCCCTAATATAAAAGATTTAAAACTCAAGAATCAGTAAGATAAGTACAGTTAGTAATACTCTTTTTTAATATATTTTTTTATTTTGATCATAGTAATACTCTTAATGACTCAAAAACAAAGAAAAAAAGAAAAAAAAACAAATACTTGAGGATCAAAACCTGTCTAGAATTCATGAATCTATATAATTCTAAGTTTGCTTTAACAACTCTGCCAAAATACAGATTGAAGAGAAAGGCCCTGTAAAGATTCCCCAGATTTCACAGCACCTCTATTCAGCTTTCAGTCTGTTGACAAAAATCTTCTTTATCAATGCAGTAACAGCTAGAAGGTTAATAACATTTATTGTGTTGTATTAGACTTCCCAAGATGCACTGGATAGATTACTTATATAATCTAAATAATGTTAGGGCATTCTGAAGTCATGCTTAGTGGTTTTCCTGGAGGGGGGTCATGTGATGTCAGGGTTCTAACTAAGATTGGTCTTGTGTAAAAAAAAAATGTGTCTTGTGTAAAAAAATAATCCCTGTATCTCTAGGATTCCCCAAACTATCCTGGATTTATAAAAATTCAATTCAGCCAAATATCAATTTTATTGAGACTCCTCTTCACATTTTCATTTCTTTTCACAGCCATTTAATCTCTTTAGATTATTACTCTCATGTAAAAATATGTCATACTCATACATAGTTTCTCAATAAGTGAATGATCATTGATTTAAGTATTTAAGTAGGTATAGAGTAGTCCCTTACATTTGATCACTTTTCAAGAAGAAATAGGACAGAAAATTACAAAAGTAGGATTTGTAATATGCCTTTGAAATAGGAAAGATCAAAGTCTTAAGAATTTTTTTTTAAAAAACTAACTTTGTAGTATTAGTATTACTTTTTGGCTTTTCTTTAGTGCTATATAGGTAAGGCATACTAAAGACACAAGGCATCCCTTTTGTCTATAATGCTAAAGTTCAAGGACTATTCCATTTTATACATAAATTTTATATTGTGGGCATGTTCTTTAAAATGACATAGGATTATTCATGTTTTATATTCTTGCATATAGAATACCATCTTTACCCTGAGTGTAGTCCATTATTATTGGAAGTTAACATATTTGCAACAAATTTCTGAGCCTTTTCTTCATTGTAAAGGTTATTGTAACAGAACACACAACTCAAATGACTAAATTACTAGAACATAAATGAGTAGATGAAATTTAAGATGATAAAAACAGAAGAATGGTGGAAAATAGAGCTCTGTGCCTCACATGAATTCTTTTAGCTTTAACTAATAAAGACATGTAGGCAAGCATTCACATTTACTTAGCAGCATATGGTCTCTTAAACTAGCAGTTTGTATCTTTTTATTTTTATTTTTGTTGCTGTTTTTTTTTTTGGAGCCACACCTGGTGATGCTCAGGGGTTACTCCTGGCTATGCACTTAGAAATCACTTCTGGCTTGGGGAACCATATGGGACACTAGGGGTTCGAACTGGTTTGTCCTAGAACAGCCATGTACAGAGCAAATGCCCTACCACTGTGCCACTGCTCAGGCCCCCACAGTTTATATCATTTTTAATCAAAACTTACTATGTAACATAGATAGAAAATATATATCTTTTTCATTTACAGATAAAGGTGTGGTAATTGATTATCATATATTCCACTTTACACCCTTAAAATTGTTTTTAGTGAGTATTGATCACCTTATGGAGTTGTCGGGTTCACTAGTTTCACTCAGGTAAGAGTAATTTCCATTACTTTCAGTACTTTCTCAAAGAAGAAAATTAGATCATTATTAATTTTAATCAGATAATGTGTGTGTTTGGGGGCCACACCCAGCAGTGCCTAGAGGTTACTCTTGACTGCACTCAGAAATCGCTGCTGGTAGGCTCGGGGGACCATATGGGATGCCAGGGATTGAACCCTGGTCCATCTTGGGTCAGTCGCTTGCAAAGCAAATGCCCTACCACTGACCTATCACTGTGGCCCCCAGTCAGATAATATATGACTTAAGAACATAGCATGTGCCTCTTTGTGAGAGGTCTGCCCATTGGTGGAGGACATACCCAACTGTATGCAAATCAGCAATTTAAGCAATATATTTTGGCCTCCCCTCCAGAATGTTGCAGGTGACTCCTTTGTCACTTGGTTTCACAGTGTGGGCAGATGGGACTTCATCATTTCATAATTTCATTTTGGAAAAGGCAGTTGTGAAGGGTTGATCTACATTTTAAAATAGTTGTCTTTGGAGGAAATTGTGAGAAACCTGTGTGGAATTCTGGGTTCTCTCTTTATCTTAGCTTTGGCAGGACCCGCAGCCTGTTTTGATGATAACGCCAGCATTTTAAACCTGTATTTTATCTTACAGGGAAACTAAGAAAAATTTAAAACATTCCACATTTGCCTTTTGACATTCCGTAACCAATAGATGAACTTTAAGTTTTGGGAGGCCTTCCAATGATTAATGCCTTTTCAGTTAGGACGTGAGTGGAAAGAGGCGTATGTTACAGTTGGTCTTCTGTCCATTTCTGAGAGCATAGTGCCAAGATTTGATGTGCACTCGCATTCTGGCACCAGGCTTCACACTTCTCACCCAGCACAGAGCCAGCTCACAGATCCTGTTCAGCACTGAGACTCCAGACACACAGTCTGAATTTGAAGGCGGCCTCTTAAAATGTGCCAGGCACAGTCTCCCTCTTTTGAGTTGGAGCTTGTAATATGGGGCTAGGACCTCTCTCAGATGCTAGCAGAACAGCTTTGGGAAAGCAGTGTCTGTTAGCTCCTCTTTAAAGCATCCTCCAAGAAGGTGAGGCATAGCATTACAGAGCAGTTTCACAAATGTCTTCTGTTTCCTCTAAGTACTCTTAAGAGGAAACGGCTACATTTCTCTTTTCACATTTCCATTAAGGACCACCCACTCTATTCTGAGAGGGGGCTATCTTGGATTAAATGCCTCTGGGGTTTTCCTTGATTCTTTGCATCCTCTATAGGAGAAAGCAGTCACTACTAAATGTGGTAGTTGGGGCTGTCTATCAAATACACTTAATTCTCCCCGCTTAAAGGAAAATGGCATGATTTATTATCTCTTTTGTGTCCATGCAAATGGAATATGGTTAATATGAAGGTATAGAAATGACATGCATTACTTGCTTTTTAAGTGTTAGGCAAAGTATCTGATTTACCACTTTACTTCTTTGCTGCTTTAGTGATTGAAAATGAACAGGTTTACAGGAAGACTCCTATACTCTGGTCCTTTAGGTCATTGTGACTAGAGATAACCTGCTCATTCACGTTGGTCTTGTAGCATGAAGAAGAAGCATATGCTGGTATGTTAACTACTGAAATGTGAAGATTACTTGTTATTTCATCGTCGCCTAGTAAATGCTGATTGTATGGACTTTTAAACTTAGATATAGTATAGTAGCATTGAAATTCAAACAGTTGAGGTCTATGTTCATTTCTTTCTTGACTAACTTTTAGTATTTAAAAAAAAAAGTTAGTTTCCTGCAAATAGATAAGGGATAAAGACTGTTCCTTAGCAAGTTTATTATCTTCCAACCTTTCCCAGTGAGAAGGCTGAAAAAAATCAAAGTTCAAATCAAAAAGAGAGTGAAGACACTCTGCTCTATTTTGCAATTAATTTCACTGTCAATCATCTTTGTTTTTCTTTATTTATTCCATCATTGGCTAGGAGGATATAAAAGAGATCACTTTTTTAAATTCCTAATATGGACCTCAGACATTTCTGCAATAATACTTCAGAATCACAAAAGTAACCAACATATATTTGTATACTATTTTTCTTTTTTTTCTTACAAATCCGAATATGATAAATGTCTAATGATTTATAAATATGGGAGGCAAATTCTAATACACTCTGTGGAATATATTTTCAGAATTTCCTTAATTTTGTTGCATAAATGAAAATAATTAGTACATAAATTAAATAGAATTCCCATAATTAGGTTGAATATTGTATGAAAGAGATAAAGAAAAATTTAAAAGTAAATGAGTTTAACTATGCTTGATATTAGACGTGCTATATTTTACTTAAAGCTTTTTCTTTTTAGGGGGTGTTTTGGGCCACACCTGATGATGCTCAGGGGTTACTCCTAGCTATGCTCTCAGAAATTGTTCTTGGCTTGAGGGACCATATGGGATCGAAACTAGGTCAGTCCTGGACCAGTCGCATGCAAGGCAAACAAATGCCCCACAACTGTGCTATCGCTCTGGCTCCTATATAAAACTTTTTCAATAAAAAATATAGGAGTAAACATAAGTAATATATGATTAGTTAAGCTCTTGGGGTCTTTATTGCAGAAGCATAAAAAAGACAAAAAGATATTTAAATTTTTCTCAGGGAAAATCATTCATTTGCTAGACATGAAGCGAAAGTTTTATGAAGAAAGGAAGAAACCAAGAAAACTTTCAGGTATACAGGTGGGTAGTCTTATTTATCCAAGAACAGGGAGCCATTTGACTATGTAGTCCTAAATGTTTGGATAGAACTTTCTTTGTAGAATTCATCTTTTGGTAATTTATCAATGGAACTCTACTTTAAAATAATAGGAGAATAGAGCATTGCATTCAAAGTATGCGAATCAGTTATTTCTATTAAAGATATTATGGAGGTACTTGTTTAAAACACTCAATATTACAAAGAAAAGAGAACTAGTATATACTAAATTTTTGCTTCTAGTGATTAATTGAGTTATTCATTAATTTTATTATTATTATTATTATTGGGTTTTGGGTCACACCGTGCAGTCCTCAGGGGTTACTCCTGGCTCCATGCTCAGAAATTGCTTCTGGCAGGCACAGGGGACCATATGGGGCACCGGGATTCGAACCGATGGCCTTTTGCATGAAAGACAAACGCCTTACCTCTATGCTATCTCCCGGGCCCCTAATTTTATTATTAATTACTGTTTATATTTATATTTTTGTTTGTTTGGGGGCTGCCACTCCTAGCTGAGCTCAGCAATTATTGTCTTGGGGGATCATATGAATGTCAGGGATAGAATCTAGTCAGCCTTGTCCAAGATAAACACCCTATCTACTGTGGCATTTCTCTGGCCCTAAAGTAAATATTACTTATTATCCCAATGTTTAACAATGCTACACATCAATTATTCACATATAAAAACTCTAGCCACAGCTTAGTAATGACAAATATTGTTTTTTTAAAGGTCCTATAGTCATTTTGAGATTCCTACGTGTTCTTAGATTGTTTCCATACCTGTTAGTCAGAGAAGGTACATCAAGCCAAGGTGTGGGTGGTGAGAAAAGAGATATTATGAAAAGAATAGTTTGCATTGAATCTCACTCTCAGTGAACAGTGATGTCAATGAGCTTAGAATTCTGCTCATTGATTTTCCTGTAGTCTATGCTATTGACCTTCTGTATTAAAAGTAGAAAATTTCTCAAAAAAGATTTTTCAGAAACTTGTGGGATTTGGCTAAAAATCTAAAGCAACCTGGAGACTATGAAAAGATGTAAGATTGGTTCTTCTTTCATTATGAACATCTTGCTTTATAATCTCCAAAAATTCTCTCTCCATACAGATCATATGACTTCCATGCATAAAGCCCTAAGATCAATTCCCTGTACTGTAGAATCATTTAAACACCACTGGGTCTGGATCTGAGGGCTCCTGAGAACCACTCACCTATGAATAAACAAAGAGTTTATGAAATAAACTCTTTGAGGTGTGACTCTGAATCCCCAAATACTATTGAATGCAAACTATATTAAATATTTCAGTAATAACTATAACTATAAAATAATATACATTCTATACTGAAGATAATTATCTCTTATTGTTATTTTACAGGGAGAAACTTAAAGTTTCGAATAGATTCTTTTTTTTTTTTAAGTTTTTGGGCCACACCCGGTGGTGCTCAGGGGTTATCAGGCACGGGGGACCATATGGGACACCGGGATTCGAACCAACCACCTTTGGTCCTGATTCGGCTGCTTGCAAGGCAAATGCTGCTGTGCTATCTCTCCGGGTCCTCAAATAAATTCTTAAATAAACACAAAATAATGAACTGAAAAAAATCTCAGTTGATTCAGAGTAAATAATATCCAATGAAATTAAACTCTAAATAACTATTTTCTATTATCTTATATATTTTCGATCTCTGCTAGATGGATTCTCTAAGAGAAGTGAACAGATTTCATACATTTTGTGATTATTCTGATGAAAATTTTTTCTTTCACTTTTTGGAGAGAAAATAGTAAAAAAACCTTCCTCCAGTATTCCAGAGATAGCTTTACCCATGGAGAAAACTGATCAGTGAAAAACATTGCAGTGGCAATGGCAGGCTATTTTGTGGTTGCCATTTGCTCATATAACAGAAGATTTTGGGTATTGGCCCAAAATCTTGGTGGGACAAGAGCTTAAAAGGAGAAAGGAAGTTTTTTTTACTTTTCGAGAATAAGCTAAAAGGGCATGAAAATCATGAGTAAGACTAGAAATAGTTTATCTTTCCATGGGAAGAGCTAGAGAGGTGGCACAGTGGTCCATGTTTCATTTCTCCTATTCTGAGAAGTGTTGAAGAATCAAACACAACATCTGTGATAGTGGAGAAATAATAGTATCAGGATCTGTTTTTGAAATTTGACTAACAACAGCCTTATTGGTCAGTGCTGATTGTAGGAGAAACAAAATGTCTCCAAAAATTGCTGTGTTTATGTGGCGGCCAAATTTCCATGAGTTGAGAAGCAATATGAAGGATATAAGGAGACCAAAGTAAGTTTAGATATTTTAAATTTTATAGCTGAGATATTTCTAAAAAAGTTATTTTTTTTTATAAATTGTGAATTCAGTCAATTTAGATACTAAGTAGAATGTTTATTTATTACAAACAGTATATCTGTGGGGTTTAATAATAAGTGCTATTTTAATCAGTTTGTGCTTATTTACTGTTGGTTTTCTTTCTGATACTCTATTGCCAGCTACATTGTAGGCAATTCTAACCTTGACCTTTATCTGAATTTTGCTCTGGTAAAGAGAAATAAAGATTGCTTTGTTTCACCTTCCTGCACCCTTCTGTGTCTTTCATTGCAAGACTGAGTCCCAAAGAGCTTGGTTTATAAAGGAAAGTCATGGCTTCAGTGATTCCTTGTGTCAGATATACTGTCCTAGAGGCAAGAGAAATGTGTTCAGCTGGGAGAGTAAATCAATTCATGATAAATTCAGAAGCCCTTGCCCTTGACTCTTCTCTGCATTATGCAGGGCAGTTTTGAAGTACCTAATGTTGATAGTGATGAAGATGTGAATAAGAGTAAATTCTACCCTCTGATTCTTCAGAACATGACATCTGTTATATAAAAGATAAGAGGTAATAGACAATGCTTTTTTTTTAAACTTTTTTCACAAGTTTATTTTTATTTAACAAAAAAAGAAAATCAATGTAATGGAAATATTACCACCATGAACCACTAGGAGATTTGTGGTTTATGTACAAATGAGCTGACATAAACTGTTGTTGTATTATTAAATTACTGCTGGTTTTTATAGAGCTACCAATGACTGTAAATATACAATTCCATGCAGTCAAGATTTCATGTGTGTTTATGCAACAAATATAGTAATTCCAAATTTTTACTTATACAATATGCAAAGTATTTTTGGATTTTTTTATTTTTTTAGATTGATACTACTAAAAGAATTATAAATTATGATGCCTAGAATAATAATTTATTTAACATGATAATAGAAGGTAAAAATATTTAGATTCTTTTTTTAATAATATCTTTTTTAGGTTTTTTTGGGGGGGGCACACCCGTTTGATGCTCAGGGGTTACTCCTGGCTAAGCACTCAGAAATTGCCCCTGGCTTGGGAGGACCATATGGGACGCCAGGAGATCAAATAGCGGTACTTCCTTGGCTAGCGCTTGCAAGGCAGAGACACCTTACCTCTAGCGCCACTTCACCGGCCCCTTTTAATAATATCTTTATTTAAACACTTTGATTACAAATGTAATTGTAGTTGGGTTTCAGTCATGTAAAAAACACCCCCCTTCACCAGTGCAGCATTCCCATCATCAAGTCCCAAATCTCCCTCTTCCCCACCCCACCCCTGCCTGTACTCTAGAGAGGCTTCCTACTTCTTTCATTCATTCACTTTATTCTAATAGTTTTCAATAGAGTTATCTTTCTAACTGCTCTCATCACTCTGTGGTGAGCTGAAGTCGTGAGCTGGATCTTCCAGCCCTCTTCTCTTTTGTTTCTGAGAATTATTGCAAAAGTGTCTTTTATTTTTCTTAAAACCCATAGATAAGGGAGAATATACTGTGTCTATCTCTCTCCCTCTGACTTATTTCACTCAGAATAATTGATTCCATGTACATCCATGTATAGGAAAATTTCATGACTTCATCTTTCCTTCTCCTGACCACTGCATAATATTCCACTGTATATATGTACCATAGTTTCTTTAGCCTTTCATCTGTTGAAGGGCATCTTGGTTGTTTGCTGAGTTTGGCTATTGTAAATAGCGCTGCAATGAATACAGGTGTGAGGAAGGGCTTTTTCTATTGTATTTTTGTGTTCCTAGGGTATATCCCTAGGAGTGGTATAGCTGGATTGTATGAGAGCTCAATTTCCAGTTTTTTGAGGAATTTCCATATTGTTTTCCATAAAGGTTGGACTAGATAGCATTACTACTAGCAGTGAATTAGAGTTCTTTTTTTCTCCACATCCCAGCCAGCACTGGTTTTTCTCATTCTTTGTGATGTGCGCCAATCTCTGTGGCATGTGGTGGACCTCATAGTTGTTTTAATTTGCATCTTCCTAATGATTAGTGATGTGGAGCATTTTTTCATGTGCCTTTTAGTCATTTGTATTTCTTTTTTTGTCAAAGTGTCTGTTCATTTTTCTCCCTATTTTTTTGATAGCATTAGATTTTTTTTTCTTGTAAAGTTCTGTCAGTGCCTTGTATATTTTAAATATTAACCCCTTATCTGATGGGTACTGGGTGAACAGTTTCTCCCACTCAGTGGATGGCTCTTGTATCCTAGGCACGGTTTCCTTTGAGATGCGGAAGCTTCTCAGCTTAATATATTCCCATCTGTTTATCTCTGCTTCCACTTGTTTGGAGAGTGCAGTGTCCTCCTTGAAGATGTCAGTAGTCTTAATGTCATGGAGTGTTTTACCTACATGTTGTTCTATCTACCTTACGGTTTCAGGTCTGATATCAAAATCTTTAATCCATTTAGATTTTACCTTCGTACATGATGTTAGCTGGGGCTCTAATTTTTTTTTTTTTTTTTGGTCACACCCGGCAGTGCTCAGGGGTTGCTCCTGGCTCCATGCTCAGAAATTGCTCCTGGCAGGCACGGGGGACCATATGGGGCACCGGGATTCGAACCAATGACCTTTTGCATGAAAGGCAAACACCTTACCTCCATGCTATCTCCTGGGCCCCTAATTTTTTTTTTTTTTGCAAGTGGCTAACCAGTTGTGCCAATATCACTTGTTGAAGAGGTTTTTCCTGTTCCATTTAGGATTTCTCGCTCCTTTATCAAAAATTAGGTGATTGTATGTCTGGGGGATATTCTCTGAGTACTCAAGTCTATTCCACTGATCTGAGGGTCTGTGTTTATTCCAATACCATGCTGTTTTCTTTTTAACTATTGCTTTGTAATACATTTTAAAGTTAGGGAAAGTAATGCCTCCCAAAATATTTAGATTCTTATTGCCATCTGAGACAAAACATGTAGGATCCTGGTAGACTCTGCCCTCTGCTTTCATTTCATAATGAACTTCGTCAACTCATCCTACATTTACATATTACATTTTACTGAAGAATATTTTAAAGTTAGACTTACAATCCAACTTGATGAGATAATTTAGATATAATGTTAGACATATAGTGGTTCTTGACTGGGTTTTATCTCTGTATCCAAACTGTGTGAGATCCAGATTTGTTAGCAATTGCCATAATTAAATCCACACAGAATTTTCTTTCATTTTTATTTTGTTTTAATCTTTCCTCAAAATCAGTAGGTTTGAATTTATGCTTCTTTTTATATATAGCTTATTTATTTATATATTGGTTTTGGGGCCACACCTGGTGATTCTCAGATGTTACTACTGACTATGTGATCAGAACTCTCTTCTGGCTTGGGGGAATATATGGGACACAAGGGATTGTACCAAGGTCCATCCTGGGTCAGTCAAGTACAAGGCAAATGCCCTACTGCTACTCTATTGCTGTGGCCCCTTATTTTTAATTTTTATTTAAACCATTGTGATTTACAATGTTATTTATAGTTGGGATTTAAACATACTATTTCAGGATCAATTTCACCATGTCACCTCCCTCCACCAAAAGTCCCAGAGTGCATCCCATGTCACCACCTACTGCCCCAGCCTGCCAGCATCACTGGCCATTTTTAATTTTGGTTATTTGGGTCTCATTATTTCATTGCTGTTGACTCTGACTTAGATATTTAGTTCTGTTCTTTCTTCCTTTATTTTATTTCTTTTATTTATTATTATTATTATTATTATTATTTTGGTGTTTGGGCCACAGCGGTAGTGCTCAGAGTTTACTAGTGGCTCTGCACTCAGAAAACGCCCATGGCATGCTTGGGGGAACTATATGGGATATTGGGAATTGAACCCAGGTCAGTCCCAGTTTGGCCATGTGCAAGGCAAATGCCCTACCACTGTTCTATCTCTCTGGTCCCATCTTTTAACACCACCAGTGCACCTAAGATGCTTTAGCCTCTCTCCCTTGTCCTTTCATATTTGTATTTCTCCTTCACTCAATTTCTTTTCTTCTCCTCATGTACTCTGGGAACTAGAGTGTTCTAGACAACCCACATTTAAACCATTGCATTTCTTAATGCAGTTATTTTTAATACTACATATATATGATATAATCCTATATTTATCCCTCTTCTGACTTCATTTAAAGTAATATATTCCAGTTCCATTAATGTTGTAGCAAATTGCATGTTGTATTATTAACCATTATTAATGAAAATATTTTCTCTCACACAGTTATTGTCTTTAGTTTTAGCCCATAATTCTTATACCAACAAAAACTTTTTAGCTTGATGTATTTTCATTTCTTCAGATTTGATTCTATTGTTCTTTCCATTGGCATCAATAAGTGAAGATGCCATGAGGTCTATGTCTTGGAGTGTTTTGCCTATGTTGACTCAGAAAACTGTATGGATTTAGAGATAATCTCTAAATAAAATAATAATAATCTTTGATTCACTTTGAATTGACTTCTGTGTGAGATATGAATCCAGCTTTAATTTCTTTCATGCAGTTTATTTAATTGTCTCAACACCATTGGTTAAATAGACTTTATTTCATTTCATGTTTTTGGCTCCTTTGTCAAAAATTTATTGACCATATCCTAGGAGGTTTGTTACTAGATATTATATTCTAACCCTTGCTCTGAAATTGTGTCTTTGTTCCAATACTATGCTCTTTTGTTCAGTCTGGCTTTATATTATATTGCAAATTATATTTATGAGATGCCTCTCAGTTTCCTATTTTTCAATATGGTTTGGCTATCCTTGGTCTTTTATGGTTTCACACAAACTTTAAAATCAATTATTCTAACATTTTGAAAATTTTTTTCTGAATTTGTAAAGGTTTGCAATGAATCTGTAAATTATTTAAATAAGGTGGTCATTTTGATAGCATTGATTCTTCTGATCTATGAGTATAAAATATTTTTATAATTTAGGTCTTCAATTTTTTAACTTCTTTAAAGTTGTCATGGTATAGATCTCTCACCTCTTTTGTTAAGTTGATTCTTTTGTAATTGCTGTATTTGTTCACTATTTCTAATCAGATAGACTCTTCCATATCTTTCCCCTCTGAGACATTTTTTTGCATAAAGGAATCCAACTGTCTTTTGTATATTGACTTTCTAATCAGTCACTTTGCTTTATTGATTTGTTTCTAGGAGCTTTTTTGTAGATTCTTTTTGGTTTTAGATGTATATCATCATGTCATCTGCAAATAAAGATAGTTTGACATTTTTTATTGTTTGCCTTTGATTTTCTTCTCTTTCCTGATATCTATTGCTAAGATTTCTATTACTATTTTGATAAGACAATGGATACCCTCTTCTTGTGCCTGAACTTAGTGAGAATACTTTCAGTTTTTCACCATTAAGAATAATTTGGCTATGAGCTTTATATAGATAGCTGTTTCTATCTTGAGGAAGGTTCCTCCTGCACACTTAATCTGCTGGAGGTTTTAATCATAAATAGATGTTGGATCTTGTCAAATGCTTTTACTGCATTGATCGATATGATCATATGTGTTAATCTTTCTTTTTTATTGATATGTATGATTTTGATGAATTGCATATATTGAACCATCCTTGCATCTCTAGGATGAAACCCACTTGATTATTTTGTATAATTTTTTGGATTTGCTATTAGATTTAGTTTGCTAATATTTTCTTGAAGATTTTTGTCTCAATGTTCATCAGTGAGTTTGTTTGTAGCATTCTTTCTTGGTTATACCTCTCTGCTTTGGGAATCAGTATATTGTTCGCTTCATAGCGGTAATATGGAGAGCTCCTGCCTCTTCAATATTTAGAAGAGTTTAAGGATAAATGGTAGTAACTATTATTTAATATTTAATAGCTCTCTGAGTAAACCAAGTTGGACTTGTACTTTTATTCTTTAAAAGACAATTACTGTTTCAATTTTTTTGTTTGTGATTAGCCTATTTAGGCTACCAAATTCCTCATTCAATTTGGGGAGTGATAATGTATTTCCAGGTATCTGTTTATTTCTTCTAGGTTCTCTAGTTTAATAGGTTACAGTTGTTCATAATATCTTGTATTCTGGCATTCTATATTAATTTTTTCCAATTAATGAGTAAACATGCTCTTAAGGAAATGTGAACTAAATTTAAATCAAGGTATTGACAAATCTAATAGCAAGAATATCTTTTGTTTATCATAGAAATTATATTCCCTCAAACATATCTTAAAATTATAACTCTCCTGAAATAAATGATCATAATCTTAGGTATCAAGTCACCTTTCAAAAATATATTAGATAGAACTTGGATTATATACTAAAATCAATAATTATAGCAAAATAAATCAGAAACAACATGCTAGCAGAGGAGACATGGAATTTTTGAAACTGTCATGTTCAGACAATAAACTAACAATTTCTTTCACAGTTTAAAGACATAAAGGTCAAAAATAAAAATTCTCGCAAGGAAATTGATCCCAAAAAACCAAATAAGGAAATAACATTGAGCCAGCCAAAATGGCCTAAATCCAAAACACAAACTATACCAAATTCCAGTGAGGATACTTAGCAACAAACGCTCTCACTTTTTACACATGGGATTATAAGATTATACACACTTTGGAAGACTATTTATGGGCATTTGTACAAAATTGAATATACTTATATAATGCAGTATAGCAATCATACTTTGGTATTTACTTGAAGGAGTTGAAGACTTATGTATATATGGAACAGAAACCAAAGTTTAGAGTAGCTTAAATAATAATTTTCAAAATAAGGGTGCAACCCAGACTCTATTGGATGCCACCATTGATGAATGAAATCTGTGTAACTCAATAATGAGTTGTTACTAAGCACTAAAGATAAATGGGTTATCAAGTTATAAAAAAAAAGGCATGAAACAATCGCTGATACATATGACTAAGTGATATAAGCCAATCATAAAAAGCCTACATATTTTATGTTTCCAATTATATGAAACTACATGAAAAGAAAACTCATGGAGCCCACAAAGTATAAGTATTTGTAAGGCATAGAGTATTTTTAAGACAGTAAAAAAGTATTGTGTGTGATATTGTATTAGTAGGTACAGGTTTTTGCTGTCATTTTACATCTGTCCAAACTGATAGATCAAGGCCCAAGTGTAGCACAGAGGGAAGGAAGGGATTTTCTTTGCACTCGGTCAACCCAGGTTCAATCCTCAGCATCCCATATGGTCCCCAGAGCCTTCCAGAACTAATTTCATTTTTGTTTGTCTGTTCGCTTATTTATTGTTGCTGTTGTTGTTGTTATTGTTGTTGTTGTGAGGCTACACCAGGGAGTGCTCGGGGGTTACTCCTGGATCTGCACTCAGAAATTACTCCTGGCAGGCTCAGGGAACTATCTGGAATGTAAGGGATCAAACCAGGTTTAGTCCCATGTAGGCTGCATGCAAGGTAAACAACCTACCATTATGCTACCTCTCTGGCCCTCCTTAACTAATTTCTGACTGCATAACCAGGAGTAACCCCTGAAAGTTGCCGGGTTTGGCTAAAACAAAACAAAACAAAACAAAAAACTGATATAAACTATGAACATTGAATAATTTTATGTTAATGTAGACTTGTCAAAAATGAAAATGCAACATTTATCACAATGGACCATAATGATGAAGAGATAATATTTGAAGTTAGAAAGTATACTAGAAATCTCTGTAGTTTTCCCAAATTTTTAATGAACCTAAAACTGAGCTAAAATATTCATAATAAAGAACAATGGGCTCACAAAAAATTGTACTTAATATATATATATATAAATAATTAGAATTCAATTTCTGGATTTAAAAGAAAATTAGAAATAGGCATCATTAAACTGGAAGCAGATTTTTAAATTTCATAAAGAAATACATACAAATATAAAAATATGAATACAGATGAAGGATAATCAGAAAAGAAGAATCAGAATTGAAGCTGAAGCAATAATATAGAATACAAAGTACTTGTCTTGCAAATCTTGGTTCAAGTTCCTGATACATCTGAACTCCCCTAGAAGTGATCCAAAGTCAAGCGTCAACCCTGAGAATGCCAAGTGTTGCTCAAACCTACCACATCCAAGAATGAAGATTCAGAATATAAATGTAATACCCATTTTATTTAAAACTTGTAAATGGAGAGAATATGGACTGCACTAAATATTTGATAAAAAATAGTTGAAAATATTTCAGACCAAGTTAAACATATACATTCCCATATTTTAAAGTCCAATAAAATTAAAAGTGGATTTTAAAAAGGATTCTGTTCAATAATGAGAATGCAGACAATCAGAGATAACTTTTTAAGCATTGGAAGACCTTTATGGAAATAAGAGCTTTTTGAGAGCAGGAACAGAACTCAGAAGATAAAATGATGTTTACAGTACAGTAAAATAAATAAGATCTGTAAAACAAAAATTTAACACTCAGATAGTAAATGTCCTTTGACAAAAGAAAAATTAAAGCACTTTCAAAAATACAACAAAGAATTAATTATAATTATTTTGAACTAAGCTAATTTATAAAGTTTATGCCAGAGTCAGGAAGAACAATATTTTAGGTGAACAAGCAGATAGGGGAGGAAATGCTAGCTATGGAGGTAAGTATAATAAAAATAAACTAGTAAGTAACAATAATAATATTTCATTGGGTATAACTCCTCACAATAATAGTTTATAAATCACAAAATGGTTAAATGAATTTAGGAGATTTAAATATTCAGTGTTGCCCTAAAAATAAAGTTATTGAAAAATGGTAAATTCTAATGTGCATACTTGAATTTAAAATAAAAACAATATCAAACATTAACAATAGACACTATATACTTTGTGGGAAAAACAATCAAAAATAAAGAAAGAACGAAACAAAAGTTAACTATCCCATAGATGTTCCATCACCAGAGATAGAATTTGCTAAAAAACATTTGTTCTAGCAATTCAGTTTTTGGAGAAAAATGATCCTATGATATATTCCATTGATTCTAGTGTTTTGGGGCATTTTCCAAAGTAAACTTCTGGTACCTATCCTTGATGATACTATTAAATTAGAGATTCATTGAATCAAATAATGCACCAGAAATCAGACTTTTAAGACTGGATTATAGTATCATCTCTTAGTTATCAGATTTCGAGTACCAATATGTTGAAGGTAAATAGCTTGTGGAAAGTCACTCAAGTATTACGGGATCATAATTCCTTGAACTATCACTGTAATATATTTGGATAAAGCATATATTACAAATAGGAAAGTCTACATGTGTATAACCTTACATTAGTACAAAGAGTGTGTCATGAAAATCATTGGCAATATATTGACTTAGAAGTTCTATTGACTTACTTTGAAGTTTTGAAGATGAATTCAAGTAGACTTAGATCAGCCATGAAATCCAGAAGGCTTCATGGAATTTATCCCTTCCAACCAAACAGGCCTTATTATATTGATTGCAGAAAAACAGAAGTGTCTGAAAGCCTCTCTAGATGGATCTTATGCCAAAGTCAGTATCCTGGTGAAGAATAGAAGAAAATAATGAAGGATGCATTAAAAAGAACATTTGAGTCTTGAACTCATAGATAACCCAAACCCCCCAGAAAGTAGATATAGTCCTCTCCTTTTGTGCTGAAAAAAGTGTCTATATTACACTTAATTATCAGAAGTAATATGGATGTAACTACTGAGCATGCAATGAGAATAACTTTTATTCTCAGGTATCAATGTCTAATAGGTGCATTAAAATCTTCTGAAGGCTCTACATAGCCCCACTATTGAATGGAAAATTCACTTTTTATGTAATGCATACACACCAGATCCTTCAGAGAACAGAAAGGGAATAGAGAGCAGCTATTTTATGATATACATTAAGTTTGAGTAAAAAAATAGCTTCCAGTATTAAGCCTGCCTTAGGGGTGATTATCACACAGAATCAATGCACATATCAGGCCAATATAAACTAGACCTTTGCCACTATTGACCACATAGCAGCATATACAGCAAAGAATTATAGGTGATCACCACCACTATTTGATGATGCTTGGAACCAACCCTAAAAATGTTCTCAAACATAAAAAAACTCCCTTTCTCTTTGATGAAGAATGACAATGGTTAAATTACTCACCTAGCCTAGGACGGACTGCGGTTCTATCCCCCGGCTTCCCATATGGTCCCCCAAGCCAGGAGCGACTTCTGAGCGCATAGCCAGGAGTAACCCCTGAGTGTCACCGGGTGTGCCCCCCCCCCGCAAAAAAAAAATTTCTTTATCTACTCTACTGTTGTCTGTCACCTAGGTTGTTTCAGAATCCAGCTTGTAAATAGAATTGCGAAGAACATAGAGATAGAGAGCTTTTCTGCATTGTGCTTTTGGGTTCCTGGGACATATCCTTAGGAGTAATATTGCTGGATCATATGGAATATTAATTTCTATTTTTTCTATTTTTTGAAGAATATCCATATTACCGGTATGTTCCAAAATGGCTGAACCAATTAACATTCCCACTAGCAGTGAATGTTGTTTTTCTTTTTTTTGTTTTTTGTTTTTTTGTTTTTGGCCCACACCCAGTGACACTCAGGGGTTACTCCTGGCTATTCGCTCAGAAGTCGCTCCTGGCAGGCACGGGGGACCATATGGGGAACCGGGGGATCGAACCGCGGTCCATCCTAGGTTAGCGCAGGCACCTTCCCTCCAGTGCCACCGCCCGGCCCCGAATGTTGTTTTTCTTAACAGCTATTAGTACTTGTTTTATGTATTTTGATGGCCCCTCATTGGATATATATCTTTGTGTGTGTAATAGTGTGATATCTTCCTGTTATACATAATCTTTGATTATTAAGAAATGACTTCTTCTCTTATAATCTTTTTTAGCCTAGTTTTGGTGTCTGATATTATTATAACTATTGCAGGCATTTTAAGGGAGTTGTTTGTTTGCAGGATTGTTCTTCAACTCTTGACTTTGAGTTTGTGTTTGCTCTTTGTATTCAAATGTATTTTTTGCTGGCAGCAAAATGTAGGATTCAATTTTCTGATCCGTTTTCCACACTTTATCTTAATTGTTGTATTTAGTCCAGTGATGTTGAGAGAGATTATAGTGATGGGATTTTGTCTCATCTTACTGTAGAAGTTTGGTATATTGGGTAAGTCTTTCTTGCCTTTATATAGACCATTAAGTTGTTTTCAAGTAGATTTTGAATCTGTAAATATTTCAATCTATTGCTTATCTGTAAAGCTGTGTATCAGTATTTCTAACCTGAATAAAAGTCTGGCTGAGTGAAGTATTCTTGGTAGATTTTCATTTAGCTGACTTTTTTCATTATATATATGAACACAACTTCCTTTGGGCTTAGAGGGTTGCTTGTAATAACTCTGTTGTACATATTTAAGATGCTATTTTTATGTAATTTTTATTTTTGATCTTGCTGCTTTCAGTATTCTATCTCCATCTCCATTTTTCATTATTGTGATTAGTATGTGCTTTGTGCTCTTTTATCAATTTTAGCTGGTATTCTTTGAGTGTCCAGGATGTGGGCCCATGAACTCTTCATGTCTGGGAACTTTTTAGCAATAATGTCTTTGACAATTGCTTTCATTTGAATTTTCTTCCTGGGTTCCTGGTACCAAAATCATTCTTATACTATTTCATATATTGAATTTATCTCAAAATATTAGTATGTGCCTTTGTGTTCTTTTATCAATTTTAGCTGGTACTCTGAGTGTCCAGGATGTGGGCCCATGAACTCTTCATGTCTGGAAACTTTTTAGCAATAATGTCTTTGACAATTGCGTCTTCATTTGAGTTTTCTTCCTGGGTCCCTGGTACCACAATAATTCTTATATTGAATTTATCTCAGAATTCTATTTTTACCTATTTGCATATTTGGAGGATATTTTCCATATTGTATTACATAATTTCATGTTTACTATCCAACATCATCTGTTTTATTGAGGTGTTATTCAGCTCACATGCACAGATTCTGTTCTCTGTAGTTTTTACTCCTTTCAGGAGGCTTTAATTTCAGCAACCAAGTTTGTTAGTTCTATAATTTTTGTTTGAAATTTTCTCATTTGTACTTTCCTATTCTCTTGAATCTAGTTGGTATTCTGTTCCAGTTGGTTTTCTGTTCCATGGTCTCTTTGAGTTCTTGAACTCTCTCGACATTTTCTTTCTAAAGTCCTAATCAAAGAGGCCACTTAGGTTGCTGGTACTAAGTGGGTATTCAGAAATACCATTTTCATTCATGAAGCATGATGGGTTTCTACACTGTTTACCTATTGTGAATTTTGCGATGCAGTCATGTTTATTATATGTTTGCTGGGTTCATTGGCTAGAAGATATTCATAGCTGCAGACTGTTCTTCTGGTATACTTTTTCTGCCTCTTCTGCTTCATGAGATGAGCTCTGAGCCAAGCTCTGGTTTACTCAGTGATCAGCTCTTTCATGGCAAGCTGATTTTGTATCACTCCAATAATAGAATATTTTTGATACACCATCATACCATTGAATAGATTAACCACACAAAGATTCAATCAATAAAGAGTTAATAGGGAAATAAAAGCAATGCTTGAGACACATTTGTAGGGTTTTTTTAATATACCCTGCATTCAAAAATAAATAGATATGCTATAGATAAAGAAGAAGGACAATTTTAATAAAAGATCCCATATTTAACTCAGGAAAAGTCTACATAAACTCAAGAAAGTAAAAATGATAATAAAAATTCCTACTCAGATCACAATTTTTTGAATATAGAAATAAATTATAAACATAAAGCTTGGAAAAATTCAAGAACACACTATTAAACATCTGGATAAATTATAACATAAAAATAAACTAATTTAATGAATTTAGAAGATAATGGAAGCATTATATCCTAAAATATATAACTCGCAGCAAAAGCCCTACAAGTGGAATTTTTATAAAAGTATTATTTTATTAAACCATTGTGATTTAGAGTTCTTCATAATTGGATTTCAGAAATACAATGAATAAGGGCCAATCCCACCGCTAGTGTCAAACTCCCTCCACCAATGTTCCCAGAGTGCATCCTATACCACCACTCTTTGCCTCATGGCTTGCCAGTATAGCAGCCCCATTTTAACTTTAGATTGTTAGGATTTGTGTCTCTTGATTCTATTGCTGTTGACTTTGGGTTGGGATATTTAGTTATGTCCTTTTTTTTTTTATATCTCCATCAATGCACCTGAGACCACTTGGTACCTGGCCCCCATCCGTTCTTTTTATATTCCTCCTTCTTTTTTTTTTTTTTTTGTTTTTTTGGGCCACACCCAGTGACGCTCAGGGGTTACTCCCGGCTATGCGCTCAGAAGTCGCTCCTGGCTTGGGGGGACCATATGGAAACCGGGGAATCGTCCGCGGTCCGTCCTAAGCTAGTGCAGACAAGGCAGGCACCTTATCTCCAGCGCCACCGCCCAGCCCCCTATATATTCCTCCTTCTTAATTTTATAGAAAAATACAGAAACATGAGGTAAAACAATGTAATTCTTGTCCCAACGATCTAGGAAAAAGCTGGGATCTTTTATATAAAAGATAAAAATTGAGTGGCAATTATTTTGTATAGGTACAGTAAAAGTTGGGGAAAATAGAAAGAAAACAAACGTGGCCTTAAAAAGCAGGGTGTCTCTAACCTTGAAACATCTTTCTATAAGACTAACTACAGGTTCAGGGTATACTAAGTTGTCTGACCCCACAGTATTTCTTCATGGTCTTAGGAAAAGTTCTCCCCAATCCTGGTTGTCGAAGTCAGGCTACAGTAATTAGAGATCTTGATTTTGCACAAGTCCTATTTTCAAGGCAAAGTGTCATATAGTATCTTCTTGTTTCATTTCGCAGGTGAAAATTTTATAGAAATATAGGTGTTCATCAAGAAACAAAGACAGTTATATATTAGAAAAAATTAATCTTATATATTAAGGAAATAGAAAAATCAAAATAGAAACCCAGAGAAGGCAGGAAAGTAATAAAAATTTAGAGTACAAGTTAACTATATATAGACCAAAAACACCATATAAACAATGAATGAGAGCAAGATATGTTTTAATCTCATTATTTTTTAAATCAGTAAGGTTTATAAGCTTTTTGTTAGTTTCACAAAGAACAAGCTAGCAGGGGCGGAGCGATAGCACAGGTGTAGGGCATTTGCCTAAAACGAGACTGCCCAGGAAGGGCCTGGGTTCGATCCCTGACATCCCATATGGTTGTGCGAGGCAGGAGCAATTTATGAGCACATTGTCAGGAATAACCCCTGAGTGTCACCGGGTGTGGCCCAAAAAACAAAACAAAAAAATAAAAATAAAAAAGAACAATAAAGAAAATTCTAATAAATGTGAACATAAATGAAAGACTAAAAGTTGTGAGAGATACTTTGGAAAGACAAAATATCATTAATGATTTCTATTACAAATTCTATGCTGCTAAATTAGAGAATCTAGACAAATTGATTAATTCCCAATATTAATTAATTAATATCTATGGTTAATTTACTCCTGAAACTAAGCCATGAGAAAATCCACAACTTGAGTAGATTTATTTTTATATAGACATTTATGACAGAAATAAGCAATTTTCAAAAGATAAAAGTACATTACCAGATGGGTTAACCAGTAAGTTCTACCAAAATTACATAGACTATCTACTGGTTCAAAAAGATGATACACAAAGTCAGACACTTGCTTTGCAAGTGGCTATAGTCCTACTTCAAATCCCTGCTTCAAATATGGTCCATTGAGCACCATTAGTGTTACTTCTTGTTATGGATACAGAAATATTAACTGAAAACTGGATGGCATGGCCCAAAACAACACCAACAAATAAATGCACATACACACACATACACACACAAAGTAACATTTACTACAGAGATCTATTATCTATCCTTTTAAAGCTCATCAAGAAAATAGAAGAAATAGGAATCCTTTATCACAGTTTTGATGAACTCAACATTAGAATAGATAGAAATGTCACTTAAAAAGAACATTCTAAACTTATGTATCTTATAATTTAAATGCAAGGATTTTCAACAAAGTCCTTGGAAATCAAATTCAATGTAAGAATTGCTTAGTATAAGCAAATAAATGTGGCATACCACATGCATAAAGGGAATAATAGAATGAATGATAATCCATGTGGATGCAGAGAAAGTAACTCAACAATATTCAACACAAATTTTGCTAAAATCTTCAACAAACTGGTGACTCAAGAAACTTACCTCAATATTTCAAAGGTCATACAACAAACCCACAGTCAACATTCTACTTACCGGTGAAAAATTGGAATCCTTTTTTTTAAATCAGGTACCTGACAAAGATGTCCACTTTGCCTTCTATTATTTAATAGCATTGGAAATCTTAGCCACAATAAGAAGGCAAGACAAATAAATCATAGAGATTCAAATTGTCAAACAGAAGTCAGACTTCTGTTTTATCATTATCAGTATATATCTTGTTGCAAATACTGGAATGACAGTTCCAGGATTAAGGCACTTGCCTTGCATGTGTTCATCTCTAGTTCAAACTCCATAGTTTGAACAGCAAGTTCCCCTCAGAAATACAAAAAGTGATTGCTGAGCACAAAGCCAGAAGTAATCTCTGAACACAGCTGAGTATACAAACCATCCCCCATCACAAGAAAAAAATAAATTATCATGATCATATGAGTGAAATATTTCCAGCGTGATGGAAACCTTCTTAAGAGGCCTGTTAACATAGCAGCAGTCTATTCTTCCTTTTTTTTTAAACTCTACCTTCTTCAAAGTCTGCACTCAATTGGCCTTTTCTAGTTCTTTTATTTCCCTTCTCACTGGGCACTTTATAACACTACAGTATTCTCTATAAATTATGCTTATTTTGAATTATTTACTTAGCCCTTTAGTGTGTACATTTCACAGGCATATTTTTCTTTTTTGAGGGGTGAGATTTGGGTTACTGATGTACCTCAAGTACTAGAAAAGTGAGTTTATCTAGAAGGAATTCAATGATCCTTAATTAATAAACAAATTATTATCATTCAGGCCACAAAGAATGTTTATTTTTCCTGAATAGTACTATAATATGGGACAATTAGTCAGTATCAAGTAATGATTATGGAATAACTTCCATGAATTTTCCAGCAATGTAAAGATGTTATCCTTTCCTTTGTATGAATGTCAATGTTTTCATGAGGCATTTTTGACAAGATATATATACAGAAAAAGTAAAACAATTCACATAGCAATTGGTTTTACATTCTGTTTTCTAAAACTGACCTTTGAATTTTCTTCCCTCAAAGCAATATTTGTCTCTTTTTATCATCTTCCTCTTTGATATAATTTGTTCTATTCTTATATTATGTGTCTTCATAATATCCAGTAATTATTTAATGCAAATATATTTGTACATATAAATTTTCAAAATAAACAGTCTTTAATCATCGAGAGTGTGGAAGGGGTTAATGCACTATATCCAATATACCAACATCCTCTAAAAGAGGGATATATATTCCAAAGATCTGGGTAATGATGCCATTAACCTTTCCTAGCCTAGCTCTATAAGCACTTCACTACTGGTTCAAGTGACTCTTTTTTCTTTCATTGCAACTAGCTGGAATTTTTATTAAGTGTCATTAATCAAAGGTGAAAATTCTCTGAGCAGGAAAATTGTCAGTGAAACTGGCTTCTCTATGTGGGAAAAAAATAAATAAAAGAGTTTGATAATTATATATTAACTCAGGCAATAATAGTCTTTTCAAATCATCATAGGTTGCAGCTCCTCTTTGATTTTAGGGGTCTAATTTAGGGGAAGACCTATTAATCTTTTTTCCATTTCTTTGCCTTTCTTATTCAGTAATTGAACTGTTCAGGTATTATTGATTAATGTAGCTTTCTTAAATGACAGGTTGGTATGGCAGCCACAGTTATTCTCTTAGCAGCTCTTACATCTGAAATGACTCATGAGATATTCTGAAATGTGAGAAAAGAAAAAGTATTTTAAATTTTATTATAGAAACAGACAGACTTACAGGGAGGAAAAATATGCTTCTCTATGGATTACTGATATTTGAGCTAATTGGAGCTAGTTTTTTCTTAATAAATAACAGATACGAGAGAAAATGAGCCTTTGGAAGATTTTGATTAACATATTCTTTCATAAGCCTTTAACTGATATATTTGTAAGAATAAGTCAACTCCAGATGTAGCATAATGAGGTTTATGTTAACTGCAACAAGTAGGTGAGGAAAGCTCTTTATAATTTTAATAGGCTCACAACACAGATAAATTGAAAACACAATCTTAAAAACCAGGGGAAAACAATATCAGTAGAAAGTAGGTATTTAGACTGTCAGACCCTAAAGGATTATATCAAAGCCCAAAAACTGCCAATATCATTTATTTTGTGAAATAAACATCTGTGCTTTGCAATATAATTGGGGGATACAAGTGCAACACGAGTTCTGTTTAGTTAGCAACTCTGGTCGTTTCTTACCCCACACTGTTTGTGCTAATTGCCCCTTGTGGATGGGCTGCAGAATTTCTAATCCTCATTGTGTGCAAGTGAATTTGTGTTATGCTTCTTGCGAACACACCTGCAAAAATTTTAATAGCTTTAAAAACTGGAGACGTTTTCCTAACTCCCTGTTGTCTAAGAGTCTTGACTACCTGAGGTATCATCAGAAAAGATAATTTAATAATAGCTATGATGATGTAGGCACCTGAAATTCCATCTGGTTGCATGTAATATGATTGCATGAATATATATACATACACGTAGAGATGTATAGGTAAAGAAACTTGACTGATATATTTCTACTAGAGTATGTATGTGGTAAATATTCTCCCTCTTGCTTGAACATACAAAGACATTTGCTGTAATATTTGAAACAGTCAATTATTGCAAGTTGGTGAATGCCTTAACAAACTGCCCTCTTCCCCCTTAATATTCTTTTAATATTTAAACTTACGTTCAAGGAAATTTATACAAATAGAGAATAAGAATTATAATTCGCTTTACTAGCTAAAGTAGTTTTTAAACTATGGATTTAATAAAGCAATAATTAAGTGCTATTACCAAAATGTAAAACAGATTTAAAGATTTTCCAAACTTTCAAAATTATTTATTTACTATGTCTTAAAATACGGGTAACCAATTTTAGAGATGAAATTAATTCTAAAATGACTAAAATATTTTTTCTTGAGATATCAGTAAATATTTTAAATGATTAAGAAAATATTATATGCTTGTATAAATGTGTAAACCAAATAAAAATGTACATTAATTTTGAGAAAAAAAGAGTATATTCATTACTTTATATACACATGTATTTTATCCTATTTATCCTGATAATAGAACAAAATTTATCAGTGGCAGTATTTCTTGGTTCTTAGATATCACTAAATGAATGTGCATCTTACCACTGATTATTAGATGTTGTGAAATTTAGCAATAATAATTAAAACAATAACCTTTGGGCCGGAGTGGTGGCACAAGGGGTAACGTTTCTGCCTTATCCGCACTAGGCTAGGATGGATGGACTGTGGTTCGATCCCCTGGCGTCCCATATGGTTCCCCAAGACAGGAGCGATTTCTGAGCGCACAGTCAGGAGTAACCCCTGAGCGTCACCGGGTGTGGTCCGAACACTGTCTCCCCCGCAAAAACAAAACAAAACAAAAACAAAAACAAAACCAATAAGATGCATCCTAAGGCTTTGAACCACACACTTGTCTAGCTCTTCTCTGTTCGTGGTATTTGTCTGCTTCAACCAAATATTCAGGAGGGGATTCCTTGAAATGTCCTATCACTGTAAACTATTTCAATATTCAATAAGATCTGCTTATAATTGATAAAACGTCTGGTGCTTACCTGTGTGAATTATTTCCTCTGAACAGATGCATAATATTTTGAACATTGGAACTAAATCTATGATGCAGCTCAGTTAAGTGCCAATAGGGTAATAATTGTCTAGTTCTTATAAATTTATTTTAGTAAGGATGCTAGTCACCAACAATGGCCGTAAGATGTTAAACATTTTCTTCAAAGTAGAGTTTAAAATACTAAACTATAATACCTGAGAAAAATATCTTTAACCTGAAATAATTAAAAAAATAAT